>JAOUQW010000034.1:23191858-23198490 GCA_028565825.1 Olivaichthys viedmensis | reverse complement strand
ATGAACTCAATCTACTGTAGAATAAGTCTGTAATGTAATGAAACGTGGAGAAGGTGAAAGGGGTGTGCAGACTTTCCCGGCTTGACTGTAAATGCTGTAATGGAGATCTAGTTTTATCATAATCTTGGTCTCGTGTAACCAACTCCAAGAAGATACAGCCAGTCAAAGCAATGTTGTTTGCTGGTATTCATATTTAGAAAAGGATTGAAACCTATTTCTTGGACCTCCATCTCAAGAACAACCTGTTGCCTCGTGCAAATGTGAGGATGTGTGCTTCAAACACTGTATTTAACACGATGGGGACAAAAACAACCCCATCCTATTGGTCTCTCTATTTTGCTGTAAAAACAATGCTTCCCAAGCACCAATCATGTGAACCCATGCTTAAATGATGAGGTCATCGAATGTCCAGATTTGACAGAGTAGAAGTGATGACATAGCCGACTTTAACAGGCCTGTCTGCATCCATTGCAGCCTTAATAACTGACTCTTCCCTCGCTTTAGGGCTTGATGATCTCACTCTGGATCCTCAGAAGACAGCGTTCTTTTGAGCCAAAGTTGTGGCAACTCAAACAGCGTGGATGGCATGGCTTATAAACGAACATTATAAAATGTTGTGCACATTATGAGCATCATTATCTGAGGCAACATGGCTCATAAAATAGAATGTGAAAGCAAGCTTTTGAAAATAACAGACAAAGGACATGCAAACAAGGGAGCCTTGTAAAAAGTAGCATGAATTACAGAAAGCCATTCCACGTGTTGGTCCAGGCCAAGTGCCTTCTCACAGAGGAACTTGGAACGATTATGCGGGCAGCACGTGGCGGCCATGCACCATCATGACTACTGACAGGAAAATCTAGAAAAACTCATTTTGATAGTATAATTACAGTAACAGCAGCTATAGGCATATTGATTATGTTACATCAATGGTCAGTGTTTATATCAGTTATTTACGGAACAGTACTCTCCATCACTTACATAATAAATGTTGTTATCAGCAAATTCCAAAGTCATAAGAATTAGAAATCTCTAGTAAAGAATGAGAAGTACCAATATGGTTAACCATTGATTTGTATGAAATCCAACAAAATCCCTTTCTCTCTCTTTGTTAGAGTTTCTAGACATTTTGCTCGAGATCAGGCTGTCAGATGAGGTGAATCCTGATCTAGACAAAATTCTATTCAGAGGATAAAGTACAGCTGCTCAAAGACCAAGTTAGCCTGCTCTCTGCTGATCACTTTTGATTATTAGGCCTTTTTGTTGTTCTTCCCTCAGGCTTAAAACGTTCTACAAGCCATTTGTATTTCTGGGGAATAGGACTGACCATACCTGTGACTTCTTTCAAACAAACATCATCTCTATATGCGTCTTTGTGTGTGTGTGGACAGACACCAAATGGCAGACAAATTTCAGTTCCCACATGCGGAGAACTCGCACATCCAGCTTTCCAGGGCTTTCCAGCATGTACATGTTTCACATGTGTCAGCCACATGGCCCCATTTCAGGTATGTTGCATCCATGACTGATCTCTTAATCAGTCAACGAATGAAACTGTTCCATTTAGGAGACGTGTATTAAATGTAGATGGCCGACCCATGCTTTCACTGATGGCTAATTCACAAAACGTCAGGGCATAAAACTTTCAAAACAACGTGATTTGAAGACTGGGAATTAGGATCATCTACAGTTCATTGTAACATTCCGTATGATTGAAAACAGCGTATCGATAATTAATAATGATCAGGCGGATTCGATTCCTGGATCATACATGGAACTTGGGGAAGACAGCACGAGGAGCTGGCAGGAAGAGAGAAGGGCTGATAGTATCTTGTGTAATCCAGTTGGACGACGAAAGCACTGGTTTACACAGACGTTCCACAGACCTGAAGATGAAGATGGCTATCCCTATTTCATCCAGGAAATGACCAGGCTGTACAAGCAAGTAGTTAGCTACAGGCATAATTGACCCCTTTCAAACTTTTTGTAGCCATTCTAAGGTTCTAATGAGAGGTATGTTTCGGTTTCATTTCCTTGGGCTTTTTGCTTATTTTCAATTGTCATGTGGCAACTTTATTTGCAATATCTTTTTGACTGAGCCAATGTGAAATTTGTACTAAAGCTGTTACAGTAAACTGTGAAAATCACTTATCTGAGGTAAATGAATGAATTTTTGAACGGTAAGTGTTATGTGACAAATAAGTTAATATAAATTAAAATAATCTGTATTTGAGAAATGCTGATTTAGAGCGTTTAGCGCATTGCCACTGATGCTTTGTCTATTTATGTCTTGTTATGTCTTTTTTTTTTTACTTAGTTTGTGCATGTTGGCTTGTTATTTCTTTTGTTTTGGTGTGTGTGGGGGGGGGGGTTTGTCCTGGTTGACTCCTCAGAGAAGTAAATTGATAATCTGGGTGTCAACTGGGGTCAAACGAATTACTATTTTTAATGCCAGTAACCAACAACTGTCTTATCTGTGGGAGAAAAAAACCCCTATTTTTTTACAAGTATCTTTGTGTATACGTTGTAGAAGATCATACTGACTGTTCTATGTTAGTTTAAGTCTTGACCATTTTATTCTTTGTCGTCTTTATAGAGCAGGGTATTTGTAAGTGTGGTGGTCAACTTTGCAGGGTGACGCACTGCATCTCCTGCTTCTGGTAAGGAAAAGCCGTTGGTGCAACCTGGTAAACAGTGCTATACAAATAAAATTGAATTGAAAGTATCAAGAGTAATATTTCCACATTTTCCTGCAGGTTAAATTAAAAAGAGCATAACCAGTTTTTTCTTTACATTTGCACGGTTGAGTGCATACACTTAGAACAAAATGAATACGACTAAGAAATTTTATTTATAACAAGACATTTAGTTTGTTCACTCATTTTACCACATTTTACGACCCTTATTAAATCTCAGAATTTTAAATTGGATTCTTGCTGCAACAGGACACCAGTGGAGTGACCTCAGCAGGGGAGTCACAAGAGAGAACTTCGGGAGGCTATGAACCAGGCGAGCGCAGGATTCTGAATGCTCTGTAGAGGAGATATAGCACATGAAGGGAGACCAGAAAGTACAGAGTTGCAGTAGTCTGGAAATGACTAGAGCCTGGATGAGAATCTAAACCAGTTCTATCGGCAGTAAAGACTAAAATCTTCTGATTTGACAAAAAGAAATTGCAGAGAAACTGAACTTGTGAGGGTGTCGATGGTGATTGAGAGGTCCAGCAAAAATAAGTTCTTAGCGGCTAGGTTGATCAGTTCTGTTTTGTCAAGGTTGAGTTTCAATAGTAGGAGAAGCAATCTGATATGGTTACTGAGCCCAGTGATTTAGTAAAAAGGGAGAAGTCGCTTTTACAGGCTTTATAAGGCCTTATTATAGTATGCATGTCTTACACTCGCTATCAGGAACATAAATGGCTCCTTTTGCCCTTTCTGTGTCTATATATACTCTCAGTCGAAATCCTAGGTATCATGCACTGCACATTTTAGTGTTTTCTCTGTTCTAACATATAGTAGTAGTAACATATAGTAGCTGGATAGAACAGGAAACACACAATGATGTGCAGTGAACTGGGTTTGGGATTGAAAAATACTACTCTAAACATGGATCCATACAACTGCTGAAACACGCAGTGTGATGTCTATCTGTGTTACAGGATGGCCCCAACTGGGAGAGATTCCAGCTTCAGGATTAGAGGGAGCATGAATACTATATACTTATATACAGAACAGATGATAGGAGATGGAAGAAACTATATTTTACTAAAAGCTAAACTCCCCTTCCTCATTTATCCCTTTCCTAGTGAATAACACTGGAACGTAATCATTGAATGTTCCTTTGGAATAAAGCCTTTAATAAATGTTTTCATTGCCAAAGTAAGCAACAAGACATTTAGTGTGTTAGGTTCAACAGATGTTCCTTCATTGTCACAAGTAACAAAATGGTCAAATCAGTTCAAAGGTTTGTATTTCCTTTCTGAATGTGATGTAAATATTCTCTAATACCTTATAAGCCTACTCTTTGCCTTTATAACTACCTCCAACCTCTTTGCGTGTTTTCTGAGCAGCTTTTTGATCCTCTCTGTTATAATATTTCTGTTTATATTGTTGCATTTTCCTTTTTTCACCCAGAAACCATGGGGGATACAAACTTTTACATTTAACTGTATATACAGAAGTGTTTAAAAGCCTGAGTCATTACCAAGAATTTGTTGGACTTCATTATTTTGCAAATGCAGACCATAAAGTGATAGTATGCAGAGTGACTGTGGAACTATGATAGGGGTAAGAATACAGTTGTCTCAACCCTCGGTGAGCAAGCCAGAGGCGACAGTGGCAGAGAAAAACTCCCTCGGATGGAGCTAGGAGGAAGAAACCTTGGGAGGAACCAAGGCTCAGCAGGGGGAGCCCATCTTCTTATAAAATAGTTTACTAGGGGTAAGTGGCTTAGCAATAAGGATGAAAATTCTAGTTGAGATGGGCTGTATAGCTTTATATACTGTATAGCAGATATACTGTATAGCTTTAACTGTAGGTATGACTACTTTGAGTGTGGATAAAAGAGGAAAGTTGGTCATAGGGAATGGTCAATCGGCAAAGATGTAGCAGGAGCTTGACACTCCTGGTAGGCTTCAGAATGATAAGAGTAGAGACCATATGGGATCAAAAGGGTTGTTGGATGTATGAGGAAGGATGGGATGTGTGAGTGGAAGAGTTGGGATGGGGGGCCTGGTGGCGACTGGGGTGGCGATGTAATTGTGCAGTGAAAAGTGATTCTTGTTCTCTGTTTTCAAGTGTTGGTGGTTCTTACATCCAAATCTTGCACAGTATCTTAGTTGATGCTTCAATACAAGTCAAGGAGCTGAATTTGGAAATCACACCCTCCAAAATGGTAGGGCCGTTGACGTGGCTGTGAGCGAGCATCATCGTGCTGATACAGGATGATAGAGGCCTTGTGTTTACCTTTTTACGGCTCTGAGGTAGAGCAAAAACAACTCGGTTTTGCCGGCAGAACTATCGAGGGGATTTTTCCGTCTTTTAAACTTTCCGCAGCTTGCCGGCTGATTCGTAAATTAGGAATCGTTTTTGATAAATGATTAATTAAATAGTTCTTGGTAGTGGACTTAGACATTTGGACCCTGTTGTATTACTGAAGGACCAGGCCTAGGAGCTTCTTAACCATTCCAGCCGAGGCTTAATGACAAATTATTAATCTGGACGTGCATTTGAAAAAAGACCCATGAGAGAGAGTTCAGTGCTTTGGACATGAGACACAAGAGCTGAAGCCAGTATCCCAGTGATGGGACGGAGTCTGATAAGCAAAACAATCCATCACCTAAATGGCAAACACAAAAAAGCTACACAAGGTGAAGACGAAGCAGCCAGACACCTCATCTGTCCAGTGATTTAAGGTGAATGCTTTTTTTCTGCCAAGCAGTTGAAGCCTTTCAGATGTACCAAGAGGGCAGAGAGAAAGACAGAGAGAATGTTTGTCTTGCCAAGAGTGCCTTCACTCTCAAGAATCTCTTTTCCTTTCATCATGGACAAATAGATCCACAGACCCAATATACGACTCTAAATTACCAAGTGCACATCACTCGGGCTGACTCGCTTGCCAAGACCAGCACACTCTCCAATTTATCTCTTTTCTTCAGACTTGTTCCGCATCGCTCCCTCGGGACTTCATTGTGTGTTAGCGCTGAGGCACCTTGGCCCAATGAGGATAAATGCTAAACTGAAGCCTTGTGGAAGAAGTGCTGGATTTCCCTAGAATCTCCATTACAGCTGAGCCAACCAGGGCTGATCAATTAATCAATCATCCCTCCTCCAAAATCTCAGCCCAAACCAGACCACCTCTTCTCAATTCCATTGGTGTCCCCAAGCCACACCGTGTCGGTTTTATTTTTGTTAAATCCCGGAGATTACAGATTCCCCCTTGGTCATGTAGCCTCCAGTAGCTCCAGAAGGCGAATTCATTTTGAATCTGTCACGATTTAGCAGTTCTGCCAAATCTAAGAGGAAACTTAGTTCCGTTTAAATAAACAGACTCCCTGTAATATTTTATGTAAGTTTTAATCTTATCTGGGCCCAGATTCGCAAAAGTGCTGATGTATTAAGATCTCCCAAACACTTAGAAAGGTTTGCTGATACTCGTTGTACAAACCTGTTCTTTGTGTATTCTTTGGGTTTCAAACTTCGGGTTTCCTTCATCCATTACCTTATCAGCTTTCACTCAAAAACAACTTTTTTTGTATTTGTTTGGATTTATATACTATTGCAGCCATTTAGACAAATGACTACATGCCAACAGAGTATCTAAATGTACAAATTTGATTAGCTTAAGAGGCACAAACCAAATCGTTTTGAGAACTTGCTATTTACATTTCTTGATATGGCAGATGGTCACATTCAAAGCGACCTACAAGTGAGGAAGAATCCAATCCAAGCATACCGCCAAGCAATTGAGGGTTAAGAGCCCAACAGTGGCTCTCGGGCAGTCGTGAGATTTGAACAAACAACAGCTACCACTGCTATGTCCAGCACAGCTACAATGTCCTCCCCACAGTTTGTATGACAAAACAGATGTGCTAATTTAACTTCCTACTGGGTTAAATGCTCATCCTCCGCACCTAT
>JAOUQW010000034.1:23176858-23186858 GCA_028565825.1 Olivaichthys viedmensis | reverse complement strand
GTGCTGTGGACTGGCATCAAGAAGGGTCCTCCCCGTAAGCTGAAGTTTCCAGAGCCTGCTGAGGTTGTGAGTGCACTGGAGGACGCCCTAAAGAGCAAGTAGAGATTGTGAGGAGAGGTATTTCGAAGATTTTCGTATAGATTTTCACCACAGTAATGAAGGATGTTTCACATGGAATTCAAATGTGTATTCATCTTCCGTTGCAAATTATTCACAGACATGAGATTACTAGTTTTAAATTTACCCAGTGGAAATGACAACATTGCTAAAACTTTATCCTTGATCTTAAATTTTCAGTCAATCATCTTTGGTTTCTTGGATGCATAATGATGAGAGTGGACTAAATGGATGATTCCCAGTCTGTTCTCTGATGACCGGTGTCCTGACCTGGGTCATTGCTGTCTCCTTGTGGTCTCCTGCTTTAATTTTTTATTGCATTTTTTTTTTTTTTTTTTTTGGAACTGAGGTTTTACTATTACAGAAGTGCTTGAGCAGACTTCTACATCAATTCTTTCGGTCCCAGGATCTGCAGGATCTGTTATGAACATCCTTTTGAATTTGTGAATGTCTGCTGTTCTTTTGTGCATGGAAAAAAATTTAAATAAAAATAATAATAAAGTTTCTATATTTGTAGTTTTAAATTGTGTCCTCCTTAATGACGGCGATTGCATGGCCTGGAGCGTTTATTTCACTATACAAATGTTTTACATAAAATATCTAATTGACCCCAGAGAGAGAGAGAGAGGGAGAGAGGGGAAGGGGAGGGAGAGAGAGGGAGAGAGAGGGAGAGAGGGGAAGGGGAGGGAGAGGGAGAGAGGGGAAGGGGAGGGAGAGAGAGGGAGAGAGAGAGAGAGGGAGAGGGAGAGAGAGAGAGAGAGAGAGGGGAGAGAGAGGGAGAGAGAGAGAGAGAGAGAGAGAGAGAGAGGGAGAGAGAGAGAGGGAGAGGGAGAGAGAGAAAGAGAGAGGGGGAGAGAGAGAGAGAGAGAGAGAGAGAGAGAGAGCTGTGCTCTGCATGTTTTGAATTCTCGGCTGCACAACGTTTGCTTTGCTTTTGAACGCAGGGATTCATGGTCGGGGAAAGATTCCCAGCAGCCGCTGCGCAAGTGAGAATTGGCGCCCTACCTGCGCTCCTATGAATAAGATTGCTTCCACTCGATCGCACACAGAAGAAAAAGGAAAAAGCCTTGTAGAGTGTAAGAACAACATATCGTGCTATTAGTCTGTTGGGAAGCACAGGGTCTGTTTGTTTTAAAGGAGGCAGTGAACACAGAAGCTAACAATATTTTCTTACTACTAAATAGCACTTAATATATGCCGCGTACGCGTGGTAACGACGGTATCATATGTTGGCGTTCTGTCTAAACACATTATTTAGTATGTCGGGATGCTGAAATCAGATAGAAGAAGTGCAAGAGATGCGCCGAGGCTAGACAAGACTGATGAAAAACAACGACACTTCCGAGAAAAGTTCAGGCCAGCGCGCGGAAGGACGCCTCAAAGGGATTCCGTGCTGGTGACGCGCAACTAACGGGACGGAAAACTTTCACAGACATGCACGCTGAGCGGGCAACACGGAGACCATCTGAACGACTAATCTAAAGAAAGAGACACAGCTTTTCCAAGTCACGACCCCTCCACAGACGTGGGCTAAATCCCAAATGGCTCTCTCGGATGCATAGTGCGCTGCCTATTGTGCATTCATATGCCCTATGTATGTAGGGAGCGCTATTTGGATTCCCGCCAGCCCTTCCGATGCTTGTGCAAACGCAAACATTTAACAAGCAGGCGTGCGTTGGTTTGTTTGTTTGTTCTTATCGAATCAGACTACGATCAGACAGTGTGGCGTGCTTTTCCTTTTTCTCCTGTCATATTTACAGCCGCAATAAATCCATCAGATGCCGCAGTATAGTGCGAGTTCAAGGCTGAATTCAAACCGATATCTATACGTACAAATATCCGACAGTTACGCACACATGAATAGTCTACTGTAAGAGTTATTAGCACCTGTTGGGCATTACCATACAGTACACCTAATGAGTAGTAAACACAGCTGTAGCACAAAGAAGGCATGCTTGATCCACACATCACCATCCAGCCCCCGGTAAATACCAATAACCCCTTTTCAAAAATCGAAAAACGAACTACTGTCATTTAAAGAAGAAGCCCGATGTAGACCAACAGTATATATAGTTGGAGTTGATAGCAGTTGTTGACTAAGGCAGCGGTTTGGCAACATTGACATATTTTTATTTAATTTTTTTTCTAAGTCAGATTACGCTATATCTAAATTGCTTCGCATTAAAAAAAAAAAAAAAAATCACAAATCAAAATTGAATCATTCCGAAAATGAGAGAAGGGACTGTCTAGGAATTCAGCTCGTTATAGCTCGCTGATTCCAGTTCAGCCGTGTAAAGGGGAAGGAAGGCAGCATGCCATGTTCTCACTCCTCTCTCACGCACACACACACGCACACACGCACGCACGCACACACGCACGCACACGCACACACACACGCACACACACACACGCGCATATACGCACACGCGCGCGCACACACACACGCACACGCACGCACGCACACACACACGCACGCACACACACACACACGCGCATACACGCACACGCGCGCGCACACACACACGCACACACACACACGCACACACACACACACACGCGCGCACACACGCGCACCCTAACGAACGGAGCCAAAGGAACGCTGAACTTCGGAGCCGAGCTGAATATAGATGCGAGTGAAAACAGAGTTTCGGTCGTGCTCACAACAGCCTTTTGCATTCTGTCCCTCTCGCAATTAACGGCCAAGTACCAGTAAATGCAGACTTAAAAAAAAAACAATAGGTTATGTTTTTAAAAAAAAAAAAAATAATAAAATAAAGAATGATTTCCCTTAATCAGTCCAATAGTTGACATTCAGTTGTCTCACTGCACACAACTCATAGTAGTCTAATTAGTAGATGACACACGCACAAAAATGTGCTACACTGACGCATGATCACGCGCGTAATAAGGTCATTGGAAATAAAAAACCATAACGCAACTGACAGCCTGATTCGTAGATCAAGGACGGCGGTCCAGAGCCACCGAAAGAAGCTGGCAAAAGCGACGATACGTGTTGGGCTTTACCTGGGAGGCGAGGAAAGCGACGAGGACGCGGGCTCCCAACTCCATGGTCTCTAATCGCTCGGAACGTAATTCAGAAAGGCGCGCAGCTCTGGCCAGCTCTGCTCATAATGCCGGAGTGCAAGTGGCGCTGCGAGAGTGAAGCCACGGAGCCTCGAGCCGCCAACTTGCTTCCACACTAGAAGTGCAGCCCCGCGCGCTGAGGCATTGGATACAGCCGCCCGATCTGCGACCAATAGATTAACGGGGGCGGTTTCCTCTTGCGCACGCGGGCACTGCTACGCAAACATGAGCGTGGGATTTTAATGTGCTCATCCAGACTGCAAAAATAATGTACTGTTTATTATTTTATTAAAAAAAAAAAAAAAAAAAAAAAAAGATGTATCCATGCCACTACTGTTATGTGTTTCTTAACGCCAGCTTTTAATAAGCTTGCATATATTGCACCACGATGAATTGTGTTATTGTAATAAAAGGATAGGCTACATTTATTGAACTATGTTCAGTGGTTCAAGTACATTTAAAAGAAGGCTGCTAACATTTTGCGTCATGTAGACAAATCTCATTTATGGTATGTAGAAGCATGTCTCAAAGCAATGAGAGATAAATGAGTGAAGTGATGCTCTACTGGTTGCACACCTTTCTCTTGTTATTGATGAGTGTATATAAATGTATTTGTAGTGTCTGCTATTGCTTTTTTTCTCTCTCATAATTAGCTGATATCCTATGACTGCAGCACAGGGTCATTTTCCTTGCGGCGACGCTGGTGGCACATGCACGCTGTTTTCATATAGGCTACTCCCCATAGAACTAAATAGTTCATATGTCATGAGGCATGAATATTACACCCTTTATATGCTTTATATTTAGCAACTAGTGGAACCACCTTTTGGTAATAACCTCAAAGGAACGCTTTCTGTAGCTGTTTATCAGTCCTACACGGTCGTTAGTAGGTATTCTGGCCCATTCCTTTATATAAAACAGTTTAATTAATGTTTTCAGAATTTTTTTTCCTTTACCAATATGTTTCAGATCCTACTAGAGCATTTTGATAGGATTCAGGTCAGGACTCTGACTTGACATCCTGAAGTACACATTTACATCTGTTTGTCACAATGTTGTTGATTTACCCCTGTGCTCTGGAACATCATCATGTAGATCACAGACAGACACCCTGAGATTCTGCAGTAGAATTTTCTGATACTCTTAAATTACTTCATTACTGGTTGCAAGCTGTCCAGGCCTTGAAGTTTCAAAGTATCCCCACAACATTATACTCTCTCCTCCATGCTTCATGGTTTGGATGAGGTCTTGGTGTTTGTAAGTAGTAAACAATGTGAGCAATAAATCATTTTCGAACATTGTGAACATTGTTTCAATGAACAGTAGTGAAACTGTAGAACATCCAAGTGGTCTTTAATAAATTTAAAACAGGCAGCAGTGTAGTCTCATTAGAATCAGGGTTCTACAGCGTGCCCTTGCGCTCACTCCTACAAAGTGTACAAAGTGTAGCAATGGATGAGTAGTAATGGTGGGTGGTGAATTAATTCCATTATTTCCAACTGCCTGACACAGGACCTAGGGGGCTTTACCTGCCTTTTAAAATCCTTTTGTAATTCTTTTTATTCTTAAAATCTTCTTTTCTACCAAAGTCCTCTGAAACAGTTTTTTGATTGGGCCATAATGAGCTCGAACATAATTGGATAGTGAAGTAGAGGCAACATACCTGAACTGATTGGAACATCTGACTGCAATCACCCTCTTTTCAAGTGATCATTATCAGAGAAGTTCACATATGATTTCCATCAATGATATTGATTGTTTAAACTACTTGTTCAATAAAGTTATGGCAATATAAATGGTGTGTGTGTGTGTGTGTGTTGTTTGTATTTTAAGACCTTATTTATTAACGCAACTTAGATGAAAATCAGTTTGCATTTTAGGAATCATGTATGCAAAAATCCTAATAATTCCAAAGGGTTCACAAACTTTCTTACAACTGCAAACAGAGGAAAAAGCCCATGTCAACCTATTATTTGATTCTGACAATTGCAGAAAACACAATGCAATGACACACAACAACTAGTCAAGACCACACAGTCTCTTTCCCATTTCCTTGAAAAACAAATCAGCAAAACTTTCACATACAGAAGCTGCCATGTTGTTCAGAGTCTACATAATGCTTGGAGAAGCAAAGTGTTCCTTGTTTCTAATTTTAAACGCTCAGCCGCAGTCTGCTAATGAGCTATACATCCTGCATTCCGAAATATAGGGGAACAGCAGAAGCAGTCGGTTAATGTTGTTAGGGAAAATTTCACTAATACTAGATTAAAAACACACAGTTAGTCCAGACAGGTTCAACAATCCTTTCTCCTTTATTATTTCTCAACGTCACACGATTTACAGAGTCACAAACAAGAATTTATATAGCAGTCTTCTAATGTCGAAACAGGACGATGGTTACATGCTTTATATTACATACACACACACATGAACTCTGTGAGCCTGATAATTGCCAAAGCAAATGCAAGAGTTTAAAATTAAATCTTAACAATGTCCAAAGTAATATATGTTTTTCACAATGCCTTACACACTTGCCCTCGAGTAACATTTGTGTTTAACCATTATTGAATGGTCTTGAGGTCACTTGTTTGTTGCGACACCAGAACCCATCAGCTCCAATGTAGCTACAAGTTTTTCAGTTTCACATCTCACCCCACGGCAGGCTGTGTGTCAGTGATGTACCACCTCAATTCAAGGATCCCTACACCTGTAATAGCCACATTTACCAAGTTTATTGCTTTAAACTTGCTGGCTTCTGATAGGTGAGATTCAATGTGGCAGGACAAATATCCCAGAGAGGGCCATCACTGACACCCGACTCCTCAAGCCTCCTCTTGAAGTACAGTCTATTTTACCTAACTTACTGTTATCTATTGCATAAATGTTTTCTCTATGGGTTAAATTAGAGCTTTTTAACTCTGTGAATGCAAGGTCCCACAGAGTTTTGTGTTTCTTTCCTACTGTAACATCAACTCAGTTTATCTAGTGTATCTAGTTTGGGACACAGGTTATTTTCCTTCAATCATTAAAACACCTGATTCAACTAATTAAAATGTCAGTTTATGACAGTTTTTGCACTTGAGTCTTATGTATTACTCACAGGAACAACAGCTTGGACTCCAACCATCCTTTTGGAGCTGAGATTGCAAACCACTGCCATTGACATCAGTTTGTATGTTTGTTCTGTGCAGGTAAACATTGCAGATCGTCTAATATAAGATACAGCAAATTTAATATGGAATCCAACAGTCAGCAAAACCACAAACCAGACAAAAATAAATAGACAGACAAGGACTGAAGGAAGGACAGTTTTCATACAAGGCCATGACAGCAAAAGGGCTTGAGAACCAACGTCACATAGCACTGCATTGTGGGATTGATCTGCCATATTGTCTGGTGGAGCTACGCATGTAAACTTTGTTTACCTCCAGTGTTTACATCTATCAGATAATGCAAACGTTGTCTTTTGGTTTGGTTGTGACAGATAATGCTACACAAATATGATTCAGGAAAGTTTAAAAGGGAAAGGACTTTAAACGGATACATTTTTAAATGATACAAAAGTGCAATATTTTAAGAAAAGCAGTTTAATTAGCAGTGCCAATCCCTACAAACTACCAAACAATAAGTGAACTGATAATACAGCAGCACTATCTTCTTGTATCGTTTTGTGTGTGGTTTGAGTGCTTATTCTTTCGGGCAATTAAAAAATGACAAGTTATTTGAAGCTTGTGCAATTCACAGCTTGCTAGTTACTTCATCCTCAGACGTTTAGTCAATCCATAGTCACAACTGGCAGGAGAATTAATATGAAATTATTTTACGGAAAGCAACAAAGCTTTGAAGTTGACAGTGCAGTCAGGCTTCCCCTCTGCCCTACCTGAATCATCGGAACCACCAACACAATTAATGTTGTAACTCTTGAACACACAAGTAATCCCTAGCCATGATCTTAACTTATCTGTTAAATCTTTCATCACCTTCTCTGGCTATGTAAATATTATTAACTATGCAATTATGTCAACAGGGAAAAAGCGAGAGAGAAAGAAAAATGGATGCAAAGTCTAATGAGCTTGCTAATGTAACGTTAATGTGTTCGTTCAAAGTAACTCACAGAGCAGCGTTAAGTACATTTTCAACTCACCAGAATGAAAATGCAGGCAGCACATTCTCATATATCCAGATGCTGCAGAAAGTAATGTTTTTGCGTCTTATTGCTTAAACCCAGGGCATTCAACATCTCTGTGTCACCTCTGAGACCTTGTTTTTCTCAATTTCTCTCCACTCAGGAAAACAGTAAAATGTAGATATTCTTTGAAAATAAATTTTATATTTCAAAAGAAACTGTAGAAAGATTGTTAGTTGCAAGTAATTTTGATGACGCATTAATTTACTCCATTTGTAACATTAATGAAGTAATTGTTGTGGTTAATTCAGAACAACAAAATTAATTCAGTAGTGTTACAATATCACAGCTCTGTTTCAGCTATTAGATTGACTGTTATGTGAAGATATCGATGCATAGTGCATAGTGTTACATATTGCATTATTACATTAACATAATGTCTAGTAGCATGTATATGGTATCAGTCATTCAAGTAAAAAATATATATTAATTCAAGGCCAAATACCTGGCTCAATGTGTATAATTGAAACATAAAGGAGTGGTGCCACTCCTGACTGTCTATGTCAGGAAACATGAAGACACAGGAAGACCAGACAGATCAGAGCATGTCACTCAGATAGGCAATCCTTTCCCTCGAAGGCCAATAGTGTGGGGTCCAGTTTCTGATCCTGCAGGATGGGCTGGCTCATGCAAATTCTCTAATTGACTGATTGTTGCTCTCACAGACTCTCTACAGAGTTTTTCACTTCCACCAAGAAAATATGAACTGACATTCACAGCTACAGAAATATTGTCTTGAATGCATTCATATTTCACGCACATCCCTGCATGCACACATGCAAGGCCACAAGCACAACATAAGAATGAAACATTTGTGCATAAAAGCCATTTAGAGGAACTAAAAGGGAAAGGTTATGATGTACAATGCCCCCCTCAGGTCACCATCATCCATCGTGAAAGCAGCAGTCAGATTCCCCCTCTCTCCCTTCTGTCCGCATGTGAAAAATGAGGCCTGGAATTGTTGTGGCGGCCTTAGGAATTGCTTTCCCAAGACAATGTTGCTGAATTTCTGAGCCAAATCTATTTATCAATGGATCAGTCAGGAAATGGTGCTAGAATGTAATGGATTTGTTTAGGACCTATAAGTTTGGAGGGAGAGAAAAACTTGAATGACTTGTGAAAAAATCTTTGGATATTAGGTTGAGGGGATAAGAATAAAAATGCCAAATATAGAGTAAAGCATAAAAATAACCTGTCAACTCCTTGGGCATGTATTATTATAATGTTATGCATGGTTGCTCTAATTAGAGTAACTGTATACACTGTATGTTGATTGCACACTCCATTCTTGAACACACATTGTTTCCTTGAATTAGAAATTACTGTAGGGGACAGGGATCAATGTGGTTGTTTTTATGTGCAACTAAGAACATGTAGCCTATCATACTGTTTAACAAAATGGCAATGCGGAAGTGCATAGCTGGGGTGCACACCACTGACCTGTTCCTATGACAGTGAATTGAACTGATCATCTGTTATTTTGTTATGACAGTGCACTTCCATATTGTTTTGCAGCATATTTTAGAATATCATAAGAGCATGTTTCAGGCATTCAGGCATGTTTTGCAAAGTTTTCAGCTTCTTGCAAAGCAGTGATTTTTGACTCTAAATGCCAATGCGGTCTCATCTCTAAACGTGCGGCTGCCCCAGTCATCCAAGCCTACAGTTTCTGTGATTGTTGCATCATTTGATGTTCCATGTCCATATGTCCTTCTGTAAATTTCACCAATCTAATCTTTCATTGGTTCACCTGGTACTGTGTTATAATTCATACAAACGAACTGCTAAGTGGGTACAAACTTTACGCTTAAAGCAGTTGATAATTAGTATTGTAGGCTAACATGAAGTTTACCTATGGATCGACCTCAGCTTCCCCTTTCTATCAGAACAAATAAAAAATCCTACATAACTTGTGCCAAGTGAAAATGCACAAGGGGCTAAAGCTCAAACCCTCTTTATTTTTAAAATGAGTGCAAAATCAATTATTTAGAGCAGAGAGACTTGAAAAATCAGACTTTGCATTCTGCATATATTTAGAGAGGACACACAGGGCTGTTAATTCTTTCTGCTACATTGACTATGATAAGTTTTTGTCTCCCAATCCAGATAGACACAATTTAGCGATGAGGAGAGTCTCTACATACAAAACAAACCTGGTGGCAATATGGTCTTAGTTCTGGAGCCACTGTATCAATAAATAAAGAGGTCTCAAAACTACCATCAGCTTGTCTCTGCTGCATCAGAACGACTGTCTTCCAGCTACTGTCATTCTATAATTAGGGGTACATTTCACATCAACCATAAAGAGCAAAAATAAGTAGACTTTTTCGTCTACTAACATGTTAAAAGTCATAATTGCCCAGCTCAAGCTAAAACTTTTTTAGATATATTAATTTTAAAAGGCATTATCTTGACTTTTTGGTCAACCGTGTTATACACGAAAGGTGTGCCTTAAAAAACTTAAGTTAAATATTACACATGAAAAAAAACATTTGTTGGAAAGGTCTTTATTCAGTAGGGTTCTATAGAATATTTGTTAAATTAATTTCAAAATGTAGATTTTGAGCTGCATAGTGGTTATTTTGAAGGTTGGCATCATGAAGTGTTCCTATT
>JAOUQW010000034.1:23120151-23136284 GCA_028565825.1 Olivaichthys viedmensis | reverse complement strand
TGTTCATTTAATCGTGTCATCCTATTGAAAACCCAACAAGGCCTAAATAAATTAACTGGAGCATGTCAACAGGGATGCAAACTTTTGAGCTTGCTAATAAAGATAACTGCTGATCTTATACTCAATTACTGTAATATTTAGGCCTTGTTGGGTTTTCAATAGGATGACACGATTAAATGAACATGGAATTCATCAAGATATAGGTAAATTTTTCATTTTTTCACCCAGAGACCAAGGGGAATGTAAACTTTTGCGCTGAACTATATATCATAAAACAGTGGTTGTATTGGGTGCATCTGTTTGCAAGTCTTGCAAGTCAGACCTTGGCAGGACAGAGTGCCAGGTATTCCTTGGCAATCTCCAGCAGGAAGTCAGGGTTGAGTTTCTCATAGTATTCTACACTGAGCGGCAGGCCCTGGAGAGTGGAGAAGTGTGTGTCCACAGTGACATTCAGCAGGTTGGTCACCTCATCCTGAGACTTCCGTTTCCTAATGGCCAGGACGGCCTGCAAATACAGCAGATCCTAATACACACACAGACACGCAAAATATCTTATCAGGATTGTAATAGGAAAAATGACACTTGTTTAAAAACTGTCAAGGACAAGAATGGACAGAGTTATCTAGAATAGCGTTTCCCAACCGGGGATACGCGTACCCCAGGGGGTACATAAGCAGTTCCCAGGGGGTACGTGGAAAGATTGCAGATTTATTTTTTATTTTTTTCTAAAGAGGAATTAGTACTATATATTTAACTCCAGGCTCCAGGAACATCTGATGGATGTGTCCTCAGACCGTGGGCTGAAAATGAAACATGTAGAGAAGACACTGACAGTTCTGGTGTGATGTGGAAAAGGAGTACTCCGAGTTAGGGAAGTATGCGCTTAATGAACCGTTACCCTTTGGGTCTACCTACTTGTGTGAAGTGACTTTTTCAACTCTGATGCAAATCAAAACCAAGCAGAGCTCAGGTGTCTCATTAAAGCTGAATTAACCTACTTGGTGAGTCTCCCCATGTTTTTCACACAAAGTATCAATGTGTCTTTAAGTTGGAAAAAGTCATTGTAGCTAAATAATATTCAACTTATTATTATACCAGTTATAACATATACGTTTAAATTAACAAATTTAAGACTATTCTGCTTTGGCATGACAAAGGGGGTACTTGAACTATAGAGAAAGGGCTGTGGGGGTAGTTAAGACAAAAAAGGTTGGAAAACACTGAACATAATGTTTCATTACATGATGGATTCTATTAGGCCTACCACTGATTTAACTTGAGCGAGCTATCTTGCTTATCTAGTAGCTGGAGACCTCCATTATATTGTGTGCTCACTTCTGCAGCCCAGCTGAACACATACTGTGTCTGACTGATGTCATTAGGAAGAGCCTCATATGTCTGAATAGGAGATGTTACGCACTTTAGATGACTCCATCTAAACAAAACACAAGTGGCTGCGTCAATGAATTACAGCTGTGGCTGAGTGATTCGAAGAGGATTTAAAGAGGGCTGCCTGAAGCGCTGAGCAACTTAACAAAATGAGCCATAGGCAAGACTTGTATGATTCAGCATAACGCAACAATCCTGCATATAAGGAAGTTGACACATGGAAATGTCATATATTTAATGAAACTCGCGAATGATTTTCCAAGAAGTTAACATTGATGAATCATGAGTGAGTTTCACAATGATGGGTCCTGATGGACTAAAGCATTTACAGTAGTACCTGACATGTGTCTTGGTGGAGCAAAAGAAGTACGAGAGCCTGTGATTAGCCGAGATAGCTGACATGCTCCAGTGAATGAAAATATCTTTGAAACTGCATACATACATTTACTTACAATAAAAAATACAAAAAAGAAAACAGAAAAGAAAATCTAGAGAAAGCCAGTGTTATGGCAAGCTGTAATTAAATCCATTTATTTGTTGAAATCTATGTTTGCTGTCTCACCGCTGATTTGCCAATAGACTGCTGGATTTCTGTAAGGAACTCAAGCTGCTGCTCAGCGTCCTGCAGGTGACCCTCACTTAACTGGCATCGAATAATACCTGCAGGAGCGAAAAGTATTTAAAATACAGATAGACCTGAGAAACACTGGACACCATGAGGAACACATGCTACTGAAATAATGCACTTTGTTTTAAAATCCAGTGGGCTAAAGTGGGACAAAATCACAAAATCCTCACCTTTGAGTCCTTAATAACCTGCTGAATTATATAATTGGTACTATAATGTCAAGCACCAATATAAAAAGTCTTGGTCAAGTCTGATTGCAAGACCTGAATCTTCAGTGTTTTTAGTTACACACAATACAAGCATTAACAACTTTCAGCTTTTATTGTGCATCACTTTTGTTAACATCACTCTTTTCTTACCTCCTCTCTGAGCCTAGACTCTTTGACTGTCTCACATAATGTATCTATGCATGTGGATAGATTCTGGATAAATTCTGCTAAATGTGCAGCGATGCCTTCCCACTTTCCCATGGTTTTACAGAGTTGAATGAAGGATTTCTTTTAACTTAATAAATTCTTACCCATCAGAGCCGAGACGCTGCTCTCATCCAAAGTCATGGCAGTTTTGTACCACTTTATGGCCTCCTTGGCTCTCCCCTGAAGGACCAGCTGGTAGCCCAATTCAGTGGCCAGCTCTGCATCGTCCGACGCCAGCGAGAACGCCCGCTCCACCAGTGTATGTGTGTGCTGCAGCACCTTTTCTGTTCTTCCACACTGTAGACGGAAGCACATTATCAGTAAGGAGACTATTGTGCACTACAGTAACAATAAGATGTAGTATTACTGTAGTAATCTTATTAGAACATACTGCAGTAAAGCACATAAGTGGCAGCAAAACAGTAGTAAAACATTTTTAAAACGTATAATGTTTTTATATGACATCTACAAAAAATAAAAAGGATGGAAAATAAAAGTACTGACGATACTTGCAATATCTCAGAAAAATGTAGTTATTTAATTTATCACATCTATTTTATGTAGTCATATGACCCAGCCCTGTCTGAACACACATCATTTGCATCATTTTGGTCCACAAAATTCTGACAGTCCATTCTCTACAGCAAGATTCTACCTCCTTAGGTGAAATGTTTGACAACTACAGATTATGGTCAACAAATTATTAAGACACCTTACCACTCGAGTGAAAGCTAAAGACATTCTGTAAAGAAGTTCTGGGTTGTTGGGCTCTTGTGTGTTCAGGTTGCTGATGAGGTTCAACAACTGCTTCACTGACTGTAGACAAATAACACAAAGAAAACTTAAACGCTTTGGGAGAATTTAGCATTCACTTTGTCTAAATTAACTCAATTGACCTTGATTTTAGGTACAAGAGTGGGCATCAGACCTCCCCAATGTCGCCTTCTCTGCAGAGCGAGTGTAGTGCCAGCATTCTCAGTCCCTCCAGGTTGTTTCTGTCATTCTGAAGAAGCCTGAAGCAAAAAGTGAGAGAAATGTACAGTAGCAATCAAACGTTTGGACACACCTGCTCAAAGGTTTATCATCATTAACACAGTGACCAAGAAAAGTGTTAAACAAATCAAAACTATTTTAGAATTTTTAACAGTGTTCCTGATGAAGCTTTGCACATTCTCGACACAGCTGGATGAGGGAGCTTCACCCAGGAGGCTTTTCTTAAACTTCCCAAATACTTGTTGTTCTGCTTCTCCTAAGTAAAACTATGTGCTATTTTATTTTAAGTAAAAACTACTTGTTTTAAGTAAAAAATAAAAAATAAATACATTTTGATTCAGAAATAAATGTATACATGGGCATTAACCGCATTATTTACACATTTGTCTTAGAAACAATTTTCAACTATAAGCCTTTATCAAAATGTCTTTAAAACAATGAAAAATATATACTCAATCTAGTGTGTCCAAACTTATAATCATAGTATATATATACTATATAGGATTTCTCCTTCCCAGTGGCGAGACACTTGAACAGCAATGGACATTTGGATTTGGACACAAAAGTATTTTGAGAAATCCATTACAGGACACAATGGGTGGGTGAGTATTGCATGCAATATTGTTTTCTGACATTGAGCCCAAGGACCCATGGGTCCACATAGAGAACCCGAGACCTCTCATCCAAGGGCATATCACACTTATCCCGATTAGATATGCAAATTGAACATGTCATGCATGGACAGCGTAATGAGTAATTTAGTGCTTGACTTCCCCCCACAGCTATTGACATAACTAGTACATTCAAAGGACAAAGGACTTAATCTAGCACATCACATCATCTGTGTACCATGATGGATTTCCTTGTGTCAGTGAGGAAATGGAACAACATCAGATGAAGGGATATTGTGGAAACTTTAAAGTGTCAGCCTTCTTTTCTAATTTATTTATTTATTTTAAATTTATTCATTACTATAGTAATGTCAAAATTTAAACATTAATTTCATTCTGTACTGACAGAACCGCTGACACAATTAGTTTCTCATTAATTTAGACATGAATGCTCCAATAACTTACCTCAAAACCTTGTAATGCCAACCCAATTACTCTTTACAAATAATATTATAGAATAGAATAGACTACTTTATTGTTACATATACATATACAAGTACAGTACAGTTAAATTGATTCTTCAGAGCGCAGGGTCAGCCAGGGAGGATTAAGGGCCTTGCTCAAGCACCCAACAGTGGCAGCTTGGCAGAGCTGAGGCTTGAACCCATGGCCTTCTGATTAGTAGTCCAGTGTCCTAACCACTGAGCCACCAATGCCCTATAGAGGTACAAGCACAGACCAATATTCACTCCACTCATCAATATTCTTATTCATTGATATGGTAGACACTTTTATCCAAGGTGATTTACAAGTAAGACAAGCCATGAATATAACTGAGAAGTTGAGGGTTAACCCCTTAAACTGCCGAGACCCATTCCCGTGTCCAGACTCATAACTACCTACATTTCCAATTACTTTCACCGTAGTTACCGAATGATTTATAGTGGTTACTGAATAATATGATTTAAGAAGAATAACCCAATAATAAGCCGGGATTTTAAGGAGTAAAAGGCGTCGCTCAAAAAGTCAACAATGGCTCTCCTACCCACCTAGGAATTGATCTCAACCTTCCAGTCACTAGCACGTAAGCTTAACTGCTGAGCTATCACTGCCCTATTTTGCCCATGCATAGATAAGCACCCAGATCATCTATGACCATCTCCCCAGATCTGATTTAGTTAATTTTAGGAAATCTGCCTCCCTCATCAGAGTGACATTATCTTAATACCAAATCATGTGAAGCCATACCCCCTGAAATGATCAGCATCCAAATGTTCTTCAACAGAAAATTATATGCATACTGAGCTTTTACCAATGTGTGCGACACCCACAGCAAAGCCTAAGAAATAGCAATTATCTGTAACATGCAGGAGAACAGGAAAACTGAAGCACCTACATTCTGCAAACAAGTGGCATAACCCAGGGATTGAAACGTTATATAAATGCTCATATAAGATGCATTACCAGCCCCTGTGTGTATGTATTCATATGGTGGGAGAGAGAAAGAGACAAACAGACAGAGAAAACATATGGGAAGAAAAAGAAATGTGACAATAGTTATTTTTCTCCACACCATGGTTGTAAAATAATGATACAATGAAGAAACGTGCCTCATGGGTATTTTTACCTAATGTGAGTCTGATGCAAATCTGATGTAGGTCTAATGTAAATGTAATCTCTATATGATAGAAATGAAATGAAGCAGAGGGGTACAAAAGGGATTCGGGAGGGAGGAATGGTCGAGGATAATGTAAATCATTTGCTGAGAGAGTCACACAACTAGCCGCATAAAAATGTACCTGAGAGACTGCTCAATGCCAAAAATTTGTATTCCAACAGTCTAAAATGTCTCTCTCCAGCACAGCTAGCAATCAAATTCAGTTGTCCAGTTCACGCGCGCGCACCAGCCACATCCTTCCCAGATATAATTTTTTTCCCTTGTTTCTTAGGATCAATGGTCAAGGAATTATTATTTTATTTTTTATTTTAATTTTTTTGGATGGGTTAGTTTTGTAGTCCCTGTTAAAGAATGTGAGAAGGTGGCTTGCTTGTATAGGAGAAAATTAATGCAAGCACACCGTAGTCGCTTGAACTCTTGCGTTTTTGTTTTGGGGTTACTCCAGGTGAACGTGAATACACACCTACTGAGGCCATTCCACTGTCTCCCTTCTTCAGCAAGAATCAAATTCAAAACAGCTGGTATGTCCTTCTCTGAGATTTAAGCACGGTCGTGACGCAAGTCTCACTGCTTCAGTGTCCTGGCTCCTCAATGGTGGAATGAGTTTCCCCCTCCACTCTGAACAGCCTTGTATCTCCAGACAATATCTAGCATAACACTTCATTATTTTTCTCTGCACTTACTTTTCATTGATTGTCTTTTTTTACTTCTTGGTTTTTTGAACTTATTTGTATTATTGTTCATGCACTTAGGTTTAAAATTGTCCTTTTTGTTAGCGATTTGACAAGACCACTCTAGCACTTTTACAAAACCAGCATTCATCTCTAATCTTTCAGGTCATGAATCCTTACAGAATCTGTGGATGAACACTTCACATTCCCTCTTCTGAGATAAATCGACATCTATCACTGAATCACCAATCCTGTCTATTTCACACCATAATCCCTTTGATCAGTACTGGATAAAGAACCATGCCATATGATCAGTCAACAGAAATGGGGTTGTGCTATCAGCCTGCAGTGCTTTCTACTGCAAAGTTCCAGAGGAAATCTTCGTAGCGGGAAACATCAATCTAACAATATTGAATGGCACTATATAACATATGTAATCAGACATCGCATCACCATCAGAGTACAGTATTTTACATCAAACATGCCTGGAAAACTCAGTGTGTGTTGGATGGGTTGTATGTGAGTGAAACGTAGCACTTAATAAAATTATTTATATTGCAAAAAGGCATTCAAGCGCCACTATTTTTCAAGGCTTCCTCCCGCAAAGTGCCTTATTGACTGAAGTAAACCTGTGATGTGAAAGAGAACCAATTCCTGTAAGAATACCACAATTGCCATGAAATGTGTCCGCACCAAATCTATGAAGATAAGTGCCACTTAAAGCCTATTCAGCAAACAGACGTTGAGCTACCCAGTAATCTTGCTTAGTCAGAAAGGGTAAAGGTGATGTGTAGTATAATAATAAGAAACTATCATTTTTAGCATTCTTGCATCATTGCTTAGCTGCTCTGGTCATGGCAGCCAACACATCTTTACTAATTTACCAAGCATGCATTGCCTATAAATGGCCACGAAATTCGCATGAATATCAAGGATGGCTATTGGTGGAAACACTCTATCAATATACAAGCTATACACCACTGCATGAGAATGGATTACGTCTTGTATTACTACTCTGCTCCTGAAAGATCCTTGCACTAGAAAGAATTAGCATCCTGCTCATTTCTGACTATAATGTTATCACACTCCACCACATCATTTGCCATTCAACTCCCCTGCACAGTGTGGCATATAATAGGGCAAAGCCTGCATTTAATCTTCATAGAACAAGACATTTGCATTGATCTAATCGCCCACCTCTGCATACATGAAAAGCAGTCCACGTTCATTCATTGTCCTTGCTATGTCCCCACACTTCCATGATATACAGCCCCCATACAAGCCTGGTCTCTTTTATCTTTTAATTCTGCTTCGCCTCTTTCTTTCACTCATTTTTTAGCTGATCACATTGCTAAAGTCCCCCTTGTACTGTGGTTTCGCATGATCAATGCATCAGATCAGTGCTCATGTCAGTGAGCTAACGAGAGCGCAGAAGTTTTGATGAAGATGGATCAGGGGCCTGCTGCAACGCAGTGGCCCATGAAGCATGCTGGTGCTGCAGATTTGACAGTGTGTCGTTACAACTCATAGTTCTAATCAGTTTAATTTATCTTCTCCCCATGCAAACAATCCTTAACCAGATCTATGTTCGTAAATAAATACCATGTCTATTTTCTGGCTGAAGCACTGCTGAAATAAACTAACCCAGAGAGCAATCAAATAAATAAATAAGTGGATACCCCCTGATTGTGCTGAATGTGCTCTTCCTGTTTGCAGAAGCCATTGAGTTGTTTCTGTGGTTTCTACCTCCAGCATTTCAATTAACAAAAGCAGGGACTGTGTCTGTCGATCATCTTGCCTTGTCAAAACAACTTTTTTTGTTTTTTGTTTCTTTTTCAATTTGTCTCCTCAATTGCAGCATCAGAAATGGCATGCGAATGAATGAGTGACTGAATGGCTTGAATTGGATTAGCATTTATATGAAGGTGTTTCTCGCCAAGACTGGCAAAGGGAGACACTGTCTCTTGGAAGTCTCAGTGTGGTGCATACACAGCGGGAAAAAGGTAGGCAGGTTGACAACCCAGTGAGGAAATTAGCACCTCCATCACCTGCTCCAAAAGAGTGAGACAGGAGAAATGAATATGCCCTATTATGGGAATATCTGCCCTCCTGAGAGAGGAAGAGGTGGAGAAGATGGGCGTATAGTGCTCAGCTAAACAGAAGATATGTAGATTCAGGAAGATACTGAACCTCATCTTCCTTCCTTCCTTCCTGTCTTCATTTCATCATTTATAGGAACAAAAGACCACCATAATCATTTGATATTACCCTGTTTGTATAAAATGGCACATTTTCACAATGTTTTATCCTATCCCCTATGAGAAGCATGAAATGTTATGCATGTTGTGTCTAGAGCAACATATAAAAACCATATGTTCATCCAAAGTACATCAACAGTTGAAATTGAAATACTACAGAATTATTGGCACCCTTCAAGAGAATGGGCAAAAATCATTGTATAAAATAAACTTTACACACAATGATTCAAATTATCCACTCAAACAATTGGAGAGACTACTTGCCTTTCTCTAACAAAAAAAAACCTTTTATAATATTAGCCTTTTCTCTCAAAAATGTGGCAAAATTATTGACACTCAAAAAAAAAATTCCAATTCTCATCCTTGAAAGAAATACAACATTTTAATTGCTTTTTAATTGCCCTCAATCTCCAAAAGCTCTGTTGCTTTTTATCAAATAAGAGACACACATGTAAAATGTCTTTGTCATCCATCACTATAGGGGAAAACCAAAGAGCTTCCAACAAAAAAGAGATTGTTAACCTCCATAAGTCAGATAATGTATATGTATGATATATAAAATACCACAACCAGGTCATAATTAAAAAATAAATAAAAATCCAAAGGTCAGAAACTTTGAAAGGTTGAAAATTTGCCAGGAAGAGGACACATGAGCATACTGTCCTCACACAACAGTGAGGAAGATGGTGAGGGAGGCAAAGAAGAACCCAAAAGATCACAGTTTCAGAATTACAGTTTAGTTTATTCTTGGGGTTTCAAAATCCACTACTAGATTAAAGTATTAAGCACTACTTAACAAAACCTTTTTATGTTTGAAAAAATATTGTCTTCAAATTAACAACACACAGTTCCTATATGTTTAAGCTTAAATGTCACTTATTGCATGTGTTATTGATTTTATGTATTTAGTTTTGCTCATTTTTACAAAGGGTGCTAATAATTCTGGAGTTGACGGTAGATGATGGGATTAAACTGGGCAAACCTGTTGTTTAGGCAAAATGTCTGAAAGTCTCACTGAGACATATTGCCTACTCAGATTTCATTTTCATTTTCTCTCAGTAGTTTACTGCCTAACGAAATACCAAGAATACTAATTTCCAGTGCAGTGAAGGAATTTCCTCTGCATTTTTGTACCTTATGTGAACTTTTCACTTCTTTTTGTGGGTTGCAGTAGTGAATTGAGAACAAACACCAAAGTTTAGTGCCTTTGTCTTTTGTTCGGTGGCCAAAGCAATCAAGCATTCAATGATCAGGTGTTTAAAAAAAAAAAAAAAAAAACACTAATTGCCTTCTTGGGGGAAATTATCCCTTTAACAGTAAGAATTGGGGTCAGCTGTTGGAATGCTTAGGTAAATAAGCAGATCTGATTTGAGCCAGTGTACCTCATGCTTTGTGTCTTCAGAGCTTCCGAGGAGTGACCTAGGAGGATTCAAAATGTCTCATTAGATAGAGCACTGAACTGTCTGTTTTTCTCATCCACGAAGAAAAATTCGGAAAAGAGAAAGAATAGAGAATCACTAAAAGGAACATGATGGCTACTGCTTTAATCTCAGCATGGCCACATGAAGAGACAAGGATGGTGTGAAATGGCATACTCTGGCTGCAAGATGCAGGTATCAAAGTGACAAGCTGTCTCTGCTAAAAGAGATGGAGAGAGGAGGAGAGAGAGATAGAGAGTGAGAGGGAATGCACATAAGGATTTATCTTTGGTGCGATCTATGGCATTCCGAGCTCTGAGTATTTACCTCATCAATAAACCGCTAGAGCCCATCGTGCATTATAGAATATCCATAACTTCTCTGCTGCCCTCTGAAGCATCCGGGGACACATGAGGGGTTGTGTTGTCTCTACCTTTTTACCCTTTCTCCCACTAGGCCTATCTGATCCAAGATGTTAGGAACCTAATACTGTCTCTAATTGGAATGGACGGAGGGAACTGAGAATGCTATCAGCAATCCAAATTAGCTTTAATTAAAGCCGTTAAGCAGAAATAGCTGATCTGTCAATCTCCACACATTCCTCTGTCAGGTGAGAGGGTGGGAGAGACGAAGGCTGTACAGGCTTGATGTAAATTGTGATCCATTAATTACAACTGCCTACCAGAACATTCCTGAGAGAGGAGAAAAGATATAGAGCAGGAGAAGGGTCAAATGCATTTTAAATTTTTTCCACCTGAAGCTATAGGTTAGTGTTTGTAGTGTGTTGCTGCCCTCTGTGGGTCACTTGTCCTGCTCATCAACCCTTGGCCTCTGTGGCCGAGCACTGTGAAGCCCTTTGAAGGAAGCCCTGGGATTGGACGCTGGAGGGGAAACAAGAGAGCCATGGAAGACCAGACACCGAGGAGGAGAGGATTAACAGAAAGTATTAAACCTCTCTCTCTCGCTCCTTCTTACTGGCCTGTCTCTGTCGCACTCTCTGCACCCCACCCCCCATGCTTCCAGGAAACTAAGGCATTACAATGCTCTGCCCTGAACATATCATTGCACTTCAGAAAGCGCACACACACACACACACACTCACTCACACACCTGAAGCTCACCCCAGGATGTGTTGCATGTAGTCATGCAGTGTTCAGAGAAGGCCATGTACAAACACTTTTCCAAAAATAATGATACTAGCCAAAGATTTATGGTATATCTACAATATAGCCTATCACCTCTCTAATGAGAGCTGAGCTTTGGACAAACAGTCCCTCAACATGTCGAAGACATAGCTCTCATTAGTCAGTGTAACACTTGGATGATGGCAAAGCAGGATACTGATGAGGATGTTTATTAAACATAAATAATGAGAAGTTTCAAGCAAAGCACTGAAAAGCAAGACAGGGTGAAATACAAGGCAAGCCTGACCAGTCACAGTCAGCATAAAGTCTTTTTTTTTTTTTTACTAAAGAACTTTCTTTCTTTACCATTTTTCTGTAAGCTGGAAATGACCTCAATAACGCCATTGGCCAATACTCTAAAACTTCCCTCTCTACTAAGTATGTATATATACAGTTGCATGAAAAAGTACTTGGCCCCTTCCTGATTTCCTCTTTAATCGGATATTTTTCTCACGGAATGCTTTCAGATCATCAAATAAAATGTAATATTAGACAAGGGAAACAAAATACAAAAAAACACAAAACAGAGTTTTTAAATCATTATTTCATTCATTCAATAGAAAAAGTTACCAATTACACATTTTGCCCCTGTTAAAAAGTAATTACTCCTTTAGTTTTGAAACAAAGAAATTAACAAAATTTTAGTTGATCATTAGATTCAGGTGGTTGAACACAGCCAGGCTTGATTGCAACCGACATTTTATGGGGCAGTGGCTCAAGCAACTACACCCACCCCCATTACTTGGCATTACTTATTTCTTTAACTTGCTTGATAAAGACTCATCCCTTACACACTATAGTGTAACTACGTTTGATCGGTTCGCTATCACTCGACCAATCTTGGGAGCTAGAGTGTCACGTCGCTCACGCTGCCCTATCCCCTGTCACTAAAGTTTTGACAACGACTATTTTATTTGGTCTAAGAATAGTATTCATAATAATTAACAAAAAACACCTGCAGCAAAAACAACATAATTATCAAAATTATTATTATTTATTTATTTGGTCCAAAGGGCCAGCTCAGCAAAGGAGGGCAAAAGGGCAGTGGCTTGAGCCACTGTGGCCACCCCCCTGTGCACGTGCCTGCTGTTGAGTTTAAATGGCATATGCATTGAACCTTACCATCAAAGAGATGTAGTCACCACAAAATCTCTACAGGTACAAAATGCCACTATCAAAAGAAAATTCCAGAACAGCTGAGAAAAAAAGTTGAGATATATCAGTCTGCAAAAGGTTACAAAGCCATTTCTAAGGTCCTTGGACTCCACCGAACCACAGTGTGAGCCATTATCTCCAAATGGAAAAGACTGGGAGTAGTGGTGAATCTTTCCAGGAGCGGCCGACCTGCTAAAATTTCTCCAAGGGCACAGCGGCATCTCATCCAGGAAATTTCAAAAGATCCCAGAAAAACTTCCAAAGAACTGCAGGCCTCTCTAGCACAGCGTTCATGACTCAACAACAAGAAATACACTGAGCAAAAATGGGCTTCATGGAAGAGTAAAAAAGCAGAAACCACTGCTTACCAAGAGAAACATCAAAGCTCGTATCACATTTGCTAAAAAGCACCTGGATGATGCCCAAGACTTTTGGGACAATATTTTATGGACAGATGAGTCAAAAGTGGAATTTTTTGGAGGGTGCAAGTTTCCTTATATCTGGTGGAAAGCAAATACAGCATTCAACTGGAAGAGTGTCATACCTACAGTGAACTTGGCACTGGCAGTGTGATGGTATGGGGATATTGGCTGCCTTGGGACCTGGGCAACTTGCTATCATAGAAAGACGCATTAATTCTGTGATATACCAGGAAATTGGAGAATGCCCGACCATATGTGTGTGAGCTAAAGCTGAGGGATAATTGGGTGGTTCAGCAGGACAATGATCCAAAACACAGAAGTAAGTTCACATCTGAATGGCTAAGAAAATAATTAAAGTTTTAGAGTGTCCTAGTCAAAGTCCTGACTTGAACCCAATAGAGATGATGTGGCAGGACCTGAAAAGAGCAGCTCATGCTTGAGGAACAACAAATCTCTTAGCATGAAAGCAGTTCTGCAAAAAAGAGTGGGCCAAGATTCTCACATGTGAGATGTCCAAGGCCCATATCAAATTATAGGAAGTGTTTAGTTGCAGTTATTGCTGCTAAGGATGGTCCAACCAGATATTAGGTTAAGGGGCACTTATTTTTTTCCTGGGATGATATGGGTTTATGTTTTGAAGAAAATAAAACAGAAAAAATGAGTTTTGTGATTACTCAGGTTCCCTTTGTACAATATTAGATTTAGTCTGAAAATCTGAAACCATTCAGTTCTCCAAATAGGCAATAATAGAGAATACCAAGAAGGGGGCAAATACTTTTTCATGTCACTGTACACCTACAGTATACTGTGATTCCCCAGATGTGTTTTTTTTTTTTTTTCCAAATTCCAGAAAGGTAAATGGCTTGGGCTAAGGTTTTTTAATTCCATATCTTTTCATATTCTATATCTTTTACATTCTGATTCTGCGACTAAACAGAATATAAATCAATAGTTATTGATCATCTGTATATATGAAGAGACAGAAAAAACAACTACTGTAAGTGTGAAATCAGACCTAAAAGCTAATATGACATGAGTATATTCCAAAACATAGATGGAACTACACAAGTTAAAAAGGCTGCACATTATATTATCATATGCATGTTTTTATTTCTACACTAAAGGTTTATATAAATATAAATGTATAACACCTTCTTGAGAATTTTTCCTTTTGAATTCTTTTAGTGTGAGAATCCATTGTTACTGGTACCTGAAGGAATCGAAACACACTATGTGGTGACATGTTTCTCCTCCTATTCTGGGGATAGCTATAAAAATTGGAGTATTAATGAGAGATAAATGAAATATTTTCACTGCTAGAAACCACTTAGCTGAAGATAGATGTGAATTGAAACAGCACAATTCTGATGCCCTCTGAGGAAAAAAAAACCCAATGGAAAACATTTCCCTGTGCATGTCAAAGGTCATCGCTAAGAACTTGGCAACAAATTCTTAGGTGATGGCATCATGGAACAAAGTTAGCAATCAATCTTCACAGGTGTCAGAGGTGAATGAAAGTTTTTTTTTTGTCTGTCTATGGTTTCAAAGAAAGAGAGTAGCAATTAGTCCTCAAGTACATGTCAAAATGTCTTCTGCGACCTGCTTTAAGGAAGAAAATAATAGGTTACAGGTGATGTGCTCTTCCTGTATTGGGCTGCCATTCGCATCCAATACTAAAAAGCAAGAGCACCTACTGTCAGAATTTCTAATTATGCTCATATTCAGAAGCTGACCTAATAATAGCACGCATCACTCAAATTAAATATTGGACAATTTGTTTTATACACAGAGCTTGACTTCTATTTATACTTTTCACAGAAACATTTAAACCAATTACTATCGCACTAACGGACCTTCCCGAAATTTAGTTAAAATCCCTATTAGTATGATGGAGCACTGGCAAAAGTGCATTTACGTTTCCAGATGACGTTTTATAGAGAGTCATTAAGGAGAAGTCCTCCTGTCCCCTGACTTCCCTGGTAATTCAACCATGGAAAAAATATCCTAATTTGTCAGACAATTTCTTTTACAATGGGATGATAAAAAACTTCTGATTCAAGAACAAAAAGAAATTGTGAATTATTTTTATATGAGGGACTGGTTCCTTTGAAGATGAGTTTAATCAATTGTAATTAATTCTTCTGGTTATGGGCAGTAGAGCCTGATGAGTCAGAAGGGGTGAGGTTATTGAACTGCATTGAAAACCCATTAATACCTAATAAGAGAGTAAGGAAACAAGGCCATGATGAAAATGGATACAAATGCCTGAATTTGAATGTGCCCTCCCTGCTGATTAAACTTTGGGTAAGATCTAAAGACTTGCAGGCCTACCTTTGCCAGTGTTATCATAGATGATTGGCATCCAGATGAGAAATTGGGGAATTAGGTGACTTTTACTACACTGTGTTCAGATGGGTCTCTGTCTTGAGTTTGCTCTCATTCTGTCCATCTGTGCGGAAAAAAACGAAAAAAGAAAAAAAAACTCTGGAGGGCCAGAGCTCGGCTACTTATCAAACATTTATTCTGGCTGTTACGCTGAACAAGGAGGAAGTGCCGCTGCACACATCATCCTCAAAGACATGTTGACCTTCACTTTACTGTCCTTTGTTTCGAAGTGAGACGCATGCAGGAAGATCACAGTGCTTCAAGAACAATTGCAGCCAATTGCAGCGCTTTTGAAGATGCTAATACGATTTTATATGAGTGTTACGAAGCACGCTAATTTGGATATAAATGCAGGGTTTATTAGCAGATTCACTGGCAGACAGATCAAACGAGTTAGACTGAATCAAAGTCTGGTCACAGGCAAAGGTCAGGCGACCGGCAAACAATACAGTAGAGACAAAGGCAGGATCTGAGGTCAGGTAAACAGAACGGGTCAAACACATGACTTTCAATCAGAATAATGCTAAGAATGGTCACTGTACACATGAGCAAGACTTAGGTGTGATGTGTGGGTATTTCCGGTTTATATAGGGTGAGCTGCAATGAGGGACAGGTGTACATGATCAGAAGCTGGGAGATTGTGAACAATGAAGTGAGTGAGTTGAAGTGTCATGTGATGAAGGGGCATTGTGGGAAATGGAGTTCTGGATTCCGGCCGTAGTTGTGACAACGAGGTGTCTCTAATACCAAAATTCTGCAATCATACCAAATGAAAATAAATCTCTGATGATTTAAGTGCAGGAGTGGGGTGTTGAATATCATTTGTAGGAGGTGACACTACACTACACATAATAATAATAATAATGCTTCTTTATTGTCACATATACATATACAAGTACAGTACAGTGAAATTTGATTCTTCGCA
>JAOUQW010000034.1:23100706-23120051 GCA_028565825.1 Olivaichthys viedmensis | reverse complement strand
GATGAATCCAAGTTTGAGATTTATGGCAGTAACAGAAGGGTTTATGTAAGGAGACGAACAGAAGAGAGATTGATACCTTGATACCACAATGGAGGTGTGTGTGTGTATGTGTGTAATATATATATATATATATATATATATTACACACGTACATAAAAAAAATATTATTGTAGTCTGGAACTATTTGATACAGTAAAGAGGTTTCAAAACATTTTTTGTTGTGAGTCATATTTTTACATCGCTTCTTTTTGCTGAACCGGTTTAGGCCTTGAGTAGTTGAAAATTCTGTGTGAGTGCAGGGACTTTTGCGTTATATTTGTGGACTGCCCAGACCATGTTTGTCTAATGTGTATTTATTTTTTATTTTTCTTCTCTCCCAAATCAGACCCTCTCTCTTCAGAGACAAATGATGGAGAACCTAATCATCGCCAGAGCCAGACAAGATGCTGTATCTTTTATTTATTTGTGTATATTTTGCCTCAGACTGCAAACAGGCTAAAATAAAAACTATAACCTTTTGTAAGTCAGGGGATTTCAGATTAATCAGAATCAGCACTGCCTTAGAAATGTAGATTTGAATCATCTTGTGGCTTTAATGTGGTTGTCTTTAACAAGTTTTCAACTGTTTTAGCAGTAGGTGGACTGACGCTGTACAACTATATGAAACTATTTTGACAGATAATTTATTGTTGTCATTATTTACAGTAGTCACTACACACTTTCTGTGATGAATCAGCCCACTCCCAAAGCGCTGACCATTTCCATGACCTTCAAAAGCATATTAGTCATATGCTGGACTTCTGATGTATGCAATAGGTCAAACTTGTTGACTTGACTGGAAAGAAAAGCAATACATATTGAAGTGTTTGAAGGAGGGCATCAACAATCTCCTGAAAAAGAACATGGAACACTGTTATGTTATCAAATAACATTTAGATTGAAATAAATGATTGCAGATTAAATACTGCATATAACTGTGGGCCTATAAGGACTCAAATCAAACTAGAAGGAGAGATTCATTTTGCCAACCTCTAAAATGCACATACAGTATTTAACACCTTCAAGGGATCAATATTAGCTATGAACAACATCTTGGCTTATGTACTAAAGCACAGTAGATCTAAAGGTATTTTGTCTGAAAGTTGACAAAACAACTGTACATTGTTGGAAGTTTTCCTGAATGCCTATAGCTCCAAAGGAAAATGGAGGAGAGAAGACTCAGACTGCAGGAGCAAGCCAACAGGTGACTCTTCTCATCTTGGACTCCCATGATGATTTATGTTATAGTTCAGCCTGTGGTGTTCGCTTTATCTACTGTAATGGTGGTTCAAAAATTCAGGCAGCACATTATTAGAAAGTTCACTTTTTTCTAAGTAGTAGTGGTGTGTGTGTGTGTGTGTGTACACATACCAAATGGGGGCAAAATTTCTTTATTTTTTTCTCTCTTGGAATCTATCTATTTTTATTTATTTATTTATTTATTTTTAAATAGGCTAGCATGCGGATGGGAAGAGGTTTAAAAATTACACGAGCAAGTTATCCATATGAGCTGACATTCCCTGGGCTTATTTATTCTTTATTTGTTATTAGAACTGGGATTGTGAAGATTTTGTGTTTGTGTCTGCTATACAGGATCTTTGATAATTTAAACATGCAATTTAAAAAAGCTCTCCTAAGATTTCTCTGGTTTTTGTTACAGGAAATTTTCTTCTTCTGCAATTATGACACCCGAAGAGCAGGAGCAGCGGGTTCTGTATGCAAATATATTGGAATATGAACAAGATCATGTGAGTATGTGTGGCGGTCTAGCGTAAAGTTCTCTGAATATGTATGATATGTTTAATGAGGGTTTTGACATTGAATTATTTATTTATTTATTTGTTTTTGTTTGTTTTTTATTATTATGTCTGGTTCTTCAGGATTGGCCTAAAGTTTGGAAAACTAGCCTGAAAAAGAGCCCAAACGATGCCACTTTGGTTTCAGGCCTTGTCACCTATCTTCTTGGGTATGAAAAGCTCAAATATGCTAATTAGTTGACTAATAGCAGAAAAGATGTGGACATGAATTTATCTTGGCTATGACACCATGTGCCATGTAACAAATCAGTTTATTAATTCTGTTCCATTTCATAGCTGTCCAGACCATCCTGTTGTGAAGCTATTGAAGAAACTCCAGTATGAAGTGTATAATGGGCTGTACCCCATAATAAGCCAAACTGTTTCTCCGAGCCCAGTGCCTGGCCACTCTGTGCCCTTAAAGCCTTCACACAGTGCTCAGAGCCTGCTGCTTCCCCAGAGTCCGCCTAGTCAGCTTAAACTGGGCCTAGTCCACAGCCTGTCTGATGCCTCCATCTCCCTCTCACCGCTTCCTGATCTCAATGCCAACAACACTGCATCCAAAATAGATTCACAGGAGCCCCCGACCCCAATCCTTCTGGACCAGGAGAACTCTTTTGAGGATCTGGAGCAGTTTATGAGCCAGCTGGACTGGGCCGCAACTCCCAGTGCCGATGACACAGTCTCTGATGTGACCTTTGACTTGACCCACAGCGACTTGGAAGCTCACATTCAGGACCTGGAGGAGCGAGCTCTGAAGGAACACCTGAAAGCCACAGTCAAAGACATTCACAATGCCATCGGTAAGCAAGCGCTCTTGTGAATGTGTGTTTTTATATTCATTTCTCACATAACATAAAGGATAACATGAGCCCCTACAGCCACTGAAAACATCTTCGTTTGAAATAGAAGCCTATGAAAGCATCCTGTGATTTCTAAAGCTTGTGTAAATGTTATGTGGCTGTGTCTGGTGAATGTATGAATTAATGCTTCAGTCTTTCTATGCTTCAGATCGTCTGTTGTCTCTGTGCCTGCTCTCTTTCGAATGTCTTAACACTGCAAGCTCCAAAGACCTGTGTGTAGCGTGCATAGAGGAGGTCTTCTTCACCCCGATTTGGAGCCCTCTACTGGCACTCTTTAGGTATTCCATTTTTCTAGCACTCTATGTCATTATAAAAAGTAAATATTACTCAGTGATGATTATTGGGTTCAAGTCCTATTTACCTATTTGTAGGGTGGCATTACAGCTGAATCGTAAACATTGGTCACTAATAACACTGGTCGTCAGTTCAGTCCATCAACGAGAGGCTTTTTAAAAAACCCAACCTTCTGCACCATCTAAATAAAGAACACCCAATAAGTGAACTTGGGTAGAAGTGTGTAAGACTCCCTTTAAATAAATACACACAGCAGCTGTGGCCCTTGCCTAACAAGTTGAGTACCTGTGTTCTTAGACAGTGTTTCCCAATTACAGTCCTGGCATCCCACTGCACTGCATTCAACTTTGAGCCAATTGGAAAGCCACTTGTGAGCTGAGCGAGTCAGGCGAGTTGTAGCAAGGAAAACACTAAATGGGGACAATTGGATGTACTCTGTATGAGTCTGGTGGAATAAGTACAATACAGCAGGTTAATTTAGGTTCTTTAAGTGAACCTGCCTGGTCTTGAACATTTTAAACAGCATATTCACATTAGTAGGGAGCAGCACACTTCCAGAGAAGGAATAAAATGCCATGTGTGCCAAGCTCACAACCTCTTGGATCTCTTCAGATTCGTTTGAGGGCAAGTGTTTGCTCAGTCTAAACAGTAGATGGTGCTCTTAAACCAGAAGCAAATTTAGTCTCTCATTTTTAAGGTGCCCCCTGAATTTCATTAAAATATAGAACAATAATTAATTTAATATTCTAATGCCCAAGAAGCTACTAAAAATGGCCTATTAACATCTCAATATAAAAAAATTCCAGGATCTATGAATATGCATGAATATGGAACGTGGAAATGTCCTCCTGGCATGCCTAGCTGACCAGCTAGTTAACTGCTTGTAAACTAGCTCTCATTTGTCACAGGTCACTTTAAAGGGCTACCAAAAACCATCTATATGTATTTAAGTCAGGATATTTATATCCTGGTTTAAATAAAAACAGTTTAATTGCATTTGTATGAAATGTTTATCTGTTTGTCTCTACCCATGAATACTTCAGGAAGGTGCATCGAGAGCGAGAGCTGGCTTTTGAGAGCAGTGTTCGACTGTACAGTAATGCCTCACCTGGTGATGTTGGTGTAGCAGACAAACTGTACCCCAAAGACCCAGCTGTCCTGCATGGTTCCTACCCATATGAGTCTGCAGTGCAGGAACTGAAACTCTTGTGTAACGACTGCTGTCCTCAGAAGAAGCTGGAATGCATAGGTGAGATCTCCTGGCACAATTAAATGAACAATAAATAAATACATACATAGCTGACTGTAATCAACACTGTCTTATTGTCTGTGTTTTGGGGAAAAAAATTGGGAATTGTTTTTGTACCACATCTAGCAATTGTCTTGGTCCATGTTGAATTTGGCTGAAACCTTTTTGTTTTCGACTTCAGTGCGAACCTTAAGACTCATTTGTGCCTGTGCTGAGCACTACCGTCTTCAAGAGAATGATCCATCACCCAAAATCGCAGCCATGTAAGTAGGCCAAGTCTGACTCATGCACTACTAGCTGCTCAACTTGGTCTCTCTAATTGCTTTCTTTCTTTTGCGTTGCACTAAAACAAAACAAATGTATAGATGTGAGGAAGTTGATGTGGAAGTTTTTGAGTTGAGTTGGCGACCTCCTGCATGTCCCTCTGGCTGTCTGTCAGATTTCATCAGGCCCCACGGAGGCCAAAGCATAGCAGGAGGGCTATCTCGGCCCTAGGCCCCCAGCGGGATGCTCCGAACTGGTTAGCTCGCTAAGTGGGTCGCCCTGTCTGGAATACACTCAGGCCTTGACATGGTGCCAAGGGAAAGTGACACAGTGTTCTAAGAAGAGTCGTCTGAGGATTAGTCAATTAGCTCCCAGGAAAAAAAAATGTAACTGTAGCAAAAGGATTTGCTTAATGTTGGAAGACGCTACTAAGAACTGTTTTTATTTAATCAGTTATGAAAGAGTTATAATAGCCATCATGTTTCCTAAACATGATTACATCTTTCACTAGTACAGCCAAAAAGTGAGTCCTTAATTACCCAAAGCAGTAGTGACTGCATCTAGAGGACTGCGATAATTAAGTTAATGGAAGATGTTTGTCTTTAAGAGATTATGGAGAATGAGAAATAGAAATTAACACTGTTAGGAAATGTTGAATAAATATGGAGTCACTAATGTTCATTTACTTAAGGTAAAATAACATATTCATGAATAATATTCATCAACTGAGTAAAATTTTGAAGTAATCTTTGATAAAATATGAAAACAGTCCACTTTGTTTGGTTTGTTTTTTTTTCTTTGTACGTGCTAGACACTGCAGTGGTGGCCAAAGATTCAAACAACCAATTTTTTAGCCTGACAGAACGTTTTCCACACTCCCTGTAGAATCTGCTGGGTTGGCTGTTGAAAAGAGCCTGTGCGTGCAAGATGTTTGTGGAGCGATATCTGTCCGTTAAATCTTTAGCAGCTCACACGGGCTGCTCTGCTGTCTTGGATTTTAAATATTTTTTCCTCAAAAACAGCTGTAACCGGGACCGTAAAAGTGTGAGCTCACTCGGGCGCCCAGTTAAATGAAAAACCACTTTAGTAGAAGTTTAGTAAACTTTAACCGTCACCACCCTAAACATTGGAACCCAGCTGGCACTAATGTCATCCTACCATGTTCCAGTCTCGCTCTATATATTTATGATTTTTCGGACTCCTTATGAATCTCTATGGGGTATTTGGGTCATATAAATGTGCGTGTCTGTTTAGATCACCAGTGGTGTAATTTGGACACTTCCAGAATCTAGTGGCCAATTTGGGTCTATTGGTTTCAAACAGGAACACGAAAACACCCACGCATTTCTTATACAGTGTTTCATTTAGTACTGGATTAGAAATGTTAAGGTCAGCTGTGTATGTCTGTAGCCTATAATGTGGTTAGGATTTATTGGAAATGTTCAAAAGATTTTTTTTTCGTGCTTGGTAACTGAAAGTAAATATGATTGTGAAATGGCATTAGGTATCGGAGCAGTTTGTTGGCCTTTTTTCTGCTTTTTAGTTGTTTTAGGTTTAGTTTGTGCTTGACGGTTAGAGCTTATGAATTTGCTCATGCATGTCTGCACACGAACAATTAAACTATTCCAACCCTTTCTCTGGCTCGTACTATTCCATTGTCTCTCGTCTCTTTTTACACAGACTAAAGCTCATTTACACAACGTTGTTTCCTCTTTTTCATTCTTTGCTGCATTATCTTCGTTCTTTTCTTGTCTTTTTAAAACCTCAGTTGTTCTCTAGCCGCTTGATTTGAGTTGATTGTTTGTTTGTTTTTCCCCTCCACAACAACCCACCATCCATATCTTTGCTCTCTTACCTGAGGACCTTTTCACCCTGCTGTGAACTCTCACTCTCTTTCCTCATCTTGCACCTCTGTAGGATTATTGACACATGAATGCATCCTTATGTATTTTGGCAAACCCATCATTCTCTGTAAAGTTCACCTATTAGTCCATGATCCAAGAAAACCTACAGATTGGGCTTCCAGATTATGATCACGTTTGACATTTAGGCATAACATGAAACTGAATGCGGACATTAGTAGATGTTACTGTGATTAGTGTTTGGTAAGTAATAGTTCCATATTGGCCATTTTGGCATGACTCCACTATGTAAAGCTTGTTGCTATGTCCGCTCGCTTGCCTAGGTGAAAGATATCCAGTGTCTTTTGGGCCAGCGGGAAAGGGGACACCCAGGTACTTTCTCACGCAAGCACTCCTTTTTTCCCCATAGAGCGTGTGATAGCCTGTGCTATTTGCCAAGTGCTGACTTTGCGAGAATGGTATTAAGACTGATGCATGAATGCACCATCAGTAATGCCAATGAACCACGTTGCCCTCTGGACATGAGAAAATATGAAGTATTACTGTTCATTAGAAAGAAGGATCTGATTGCTTTTTCTCTCTTTTTCATTCTGTCTCTTGCAGCGGAGCCGATGATCTGTTGCCCATTTTGTCATTTGTGGCACTGCGCAGTGAACTGCCTCAGTTAGTCTCTGAATGTGCTGCACTGGAAGAATTCATCCATGAGGGGTGGGTCCCTGAAATTCATCACTCACTCACCCTTCTCTAGTCTGCAACATGTAATATGCCTAGATAACATGAAAGCACTTATCGCAAAAGCAGGTGTTGTGTATCATTAATAAGAATAGGTATTGGAATTCCTCGTTAGAACTGTTCATCTCGATATTATGGGGGAAAAAATCCCTGACTGTTATCTGCTGTGTCCTTGTTCTGCTGGATTTCACCTTGCCCCTGCTTTTGGGTGCTAGAGTGCTATTGCGTGCCTACTGAGACCACAGCCCAGAGCTCTGTTTATCTGTTTAAAAGCCACCCTTTTTACAGCCTGGTTAGATTGGCAGCGATGGGGGAATTTCCATCACATTCTGGTCTGCCTTTTTCCCCCTCTATAAAAATACAAATAAAATCTGTGTTTGTGTAGCTTAGTGGTTTCGAAAAGGCTGAGGACCGAGCAGTTGGAACTCGCATGTTGCACCATACAGTGTGCTGTATGCTAGAGGAGAGTACTACATGTGACGCCGCCTCATTATTCAGACTGTAATTATTTGTTTAGGGTACAGCATACGTGTTCATTTGAATTAGTGCGATGTGTATAGATTCGGGAAAACACGCATGTTGTTGGATTTTGTTGTTGGTCTTGTGTTTTGGTATAATTAGCAGAGGGTCACGTAGAGATGACCGGAGTTCATCTGTTACTAGGCTCCCTTTTAAAGTGCCTCCACCATTCCCATTGTCTGGCATCTTCACGCAACCCCCCCGTACACACAAACAATCTGTTGGGGAAGTGACACTCTGGTGGGAAATGCTTTGCATTAGTCTATAGAATCCAGGCTAATATTGTGGTAGTCTAGTGGTTTCCATCGTGAGGTCAGTTTTAAAGGCTTTATGAATGTTTTTCTCAGGTATCTGATCGGGGAGGAGGGCTACTGCCTAACCTCATTGCAGAGTGCGCTGACATATGTGGAGTCACTGCACGTGGGTGGAGCTTTGCAGCTGGCTGCCAAACCCACCTGAGTCAGGTAAGAGACACTGCTCTCCTCTGTCATCAAATACACTTCACAGTTAGTCACAGTAGGGGAGGGTGGTGGATATCTGACAGTAGCTGTACAAATGCATAACCAGCTTTCGTCAGGGACCACGTTTTTTCCTGAACTCAGGGAAAAGCCTATGAAGGTTTTCGGTCTTCCAGGTTACTGAATTATGCTTTAGACATGGGAAGGAAAACACGATATGCTCACTGTTCAAGTAGTTACATTTCTATCGTTTGTGTGGTTTTATGTAAAAGCACTGTCCCCCGTGCGTGCGTGTGTGCGTGCGCAGCTACCCAGTCATGTTTCTCTTTTTGGCATGTGAATCCCTTTTTAATGTAAACCAGTGTACCTTGTGGTTAAATGTGTACTACATTATTATTGTTATTAGCTGACTAGTGCATTACCATCTGTTTCTTAATCAGTGTTCATATTGAATAGCCATTACAAAACAAAACCATGAGAATAAAACGGACTACTTATGAGTAGTCCATTCAAGTTAAAAAATTGACCCATCCTTCAGTAACTATTTGACCGGGTTCTGTTTCATTCAAAAAGCAGTCTTGGCTGAAATGTGCTGAACAAACTATTAAGCCTGGACTGAAATCCTCAGGGACATCAGAAACAATAAACTTCAACAACTCCTTTGGAGGGCTTTGATGCATTTGCTTCCCAAACAAAACAGCACAACTGAGTGTAGCCTTTTCCCTTACATCAGCTCCTATAGCTCTGCTGCAGAAGCAGCATTCTTTCTAACTTCAACATCACTGAGTGGGCTAAATATGTAAATGTGTTCATGGTAGGAGGAAAATCCAGTTTTCCACAATATTTGTCCTGTAAAGCGTTTATTCGTGGACGTAAATGAGTGCACTTGATTGATAAATTGTTTAAACCAATTCCTTTTTCAGTTTGTTTAAGTACCAGTAAAGATGGTTTTAAAAGCCTTATGTAGGTATTGTCATGAGATTGTTATTGTATACATTGCAGGTGATATTATTGACCCACTCACTTTTATTTTTATATAAGCAATGCTGTTTTGAAGTGAAGGGTATTATTACTCTGCTCTTATTTAGATTTGGTATTTTTTCTTGAAGCCTGTAATCTTATTACCTTTGCACGCTATTCCTATGAAATTAAGGACAGAAAGAGCTCTTCTGTCAGTTAGGAAAGGCTGAGTCATATGGTGGCTCCCATGGGCAGTTCACACAGTTTGGAACAACGCATTGCTCTCTTAACTCCTCCTTACCATCATCCTACTGCCTTATCAAAACTCTGTGATGCATTTATTACATTGTATCCTAACATTAGGCTTTGCAGTGAGCACTAGCTGTAGATTTGCTAGTTATGTTATGATGCCCAGTGTGAAAACACTGGTCCATATTTCCACTATGGCAGGTTGCTTTGTTATCCTAAAAGTAATTGGACCGCTTGCCATTTTGATGAGAATTACATAAAATCAAGTACAAGTTTTATGTATGATTACATAAATACCTATATTTATCATAAATTGATCAAGTAACATAACATTAGCTAAAGCTAATGTGACAGACATGGCCTTAAGCTAATCTTAACTATTGTAAGGTCCATATGATAAACATACCAGAGAAACTCAGTGGCACTGCCCACCCAGCTGTTCCTTGTGCCCACCCTACCAAAATAAAGGGGGAAATCCGATTTTGTTTAGTTCGTTTCGTTTTTTTTTCCCCACTGTATTTCATTTATTTCGGCTCAGCCCATCATAAAAACCTTGTCTTAAAAAATAAAACTTTTTACTAAATTCTGATTGGTTAGTTTGGAGGTATAAAAGTGAAGGACAGCAGCAAGAGGTCACATATGAGCAGTTTACGTAGTGTCTTGTCATACCAGTGGTTAGCTAGCTAAATTGTGAGTCTTTGAGCGACTCAAGGAGAAAAGTGGTTGCATTTTACATTTTTAGTTCTAAAATTTATTTTCATTCATTCAGTCTTTTTTGGGAGAGGGGAGTTTGTTTGTAGGCTAATCAGCTCGATTGTAGGCTAGTGCACGTGAGGAGCGCACGCTGCAGCAGCACTCTTGTTAAGTTTGCTAGCTTGCTTTGTTCACCTCTCCGGTTTAAGCCATGCATAGGTTTTTGATGTGTCTCCCAAAGCCAAAAAGTAGTGGCACCAGTGAGTCGAATGATACTGGTTGTGGTATATCGAGTCCGGGGACACACTCGCAGACAGCTAAACTCGCGTCTTACCCCAGCCCAGTTATGCCCAATGCTGCTGCAAGCTCGGAGACGGCTCCGGGGTTGCAACAGCCATCCTGCCCTAATGCAAACACGCCATGTTCCGCTATAACCATGGCGCAAGCCGCTCAGAACGAAAGAGCAGAGCCTACAGATTTTAATGAGAGCATAAAAACCAATGTAAGCTAGTTCACAATGAAAATGATAAATTGAATTGTCTTTATAAAATATTGGTATTTGCAAGGCAATAGGCTCTGCAAATAATAGGATACAGAGATGTTCGTATAGAATCAAAAAAGCAACAACAACAAAAAAAAAAGTTATAAAATTAAATTACTAATAATGATGATGTTCTGATTAAGGGGGAGTGGTGGTGGGTAAAACAGCTGTAAAATATATAAACATTAAAACAGCTCTATAAAAACAATGTAAAATAGTTTTAATGATGACAATAAGGATGTTCTCCCAAGAGAGGAGGGGCACCTCATTCAACAAGAGCAAGTGCATTGATGCTGCGGTCTTAGCCAGGTCTCCCATAAAGAGATTCCATACATCCGACACCTATTGGTTAGATGGTTAGATAAAGGTTAAATGAACAGATTAAGTAAAATAATAAATAAATAAAAATCTGTCACATCAATTTCCATGGATTGTTTATGGTGCCTCTTGTACAGAGAAATATTTCAATCTTTCAGTGAATGAATTGTTTAAATAAATCTTTCAATCAGTTCAAGTAAATTTCAATCAGTAAGTTTAGTTCAAGCCAGTGAAGTCAACCCTTGAAAGTTGTCCTCTTCAATATGGTGGTGTCATTAACTTGTCTGGCTTAGCCCAATGAGGCATTATCTTATCTCTTAACTAGCTGCAGTGATGTTAAATACATTTTTTGTTTGCATTAATCCATTACAAAAACCTTGTATAAGGAACAGTTTAGTCATTAGTCATTTTTAATCATGAAATGACATTTGAAACTTTTTAGCAAACTAATATTGGTGTTCCATTTTTATCATTTCTCTTAATTCAAGTCTCAACAAATTTCTTTATTTTCATTCAATATTTTCACTCAAAATAATTTGCTAAACTTATGTGCACACGATGTATACAGTCAACTCCAGCTTTATTGTCACCTTTCTTAAAAATTAGTAAATATGATTGTGTGAAATTTGACACAATTATTAAAGCTTGGTAACGGATGGCTCTTTCAACAAGATAATGAACACAGAAATAGTTGCGGAACACAAAATGAATGTTTTGCAATTGGCCATCTCAGTTTCTGGATTTAAACCCTATTGAAAACCTGTGTGTCTGATTTAAAGAGTGCAGTCCACATGCACAAACCTGAGAATATAAAGGAACTTAAAACCTTCTGCATGGAGGTGAGCTTCAAGTGTTCTCCAACCTTGGTAAACCTTACAGGAAGGTGATCAGTGCTGTTTTTCTCTCCAGAGGAGGCTTTCCCCAAATATTAATTGCAGGGCTGCCGATTATTCTGAAACCAGTGTTTTGCAGAAATAAACTGCACTACTTAAGCATATTGGGACACTATAGTTTTCTTTTAACAATATCTTTTTTTTTTTTTAACTAAAAAAAATCTTCAGTTTAAAATACCACTCATTGCATGTTAATTTTCTATATTTATTTTTGCTAATGTTTATAAAGGGTACCAATAATTCAGAAGTTGACTTTAGACTTGATATCTTGTATAGCAATTGTTATTTAATACACTTTCTAGATACAAAACATCTGTATAATTTGTGATTGCGTAGCCTATGAGCGAGACCGTGTTCAAAGGCCATCTGTTGTCTGAACCGCTTGTGTGACTGGCTTGTTTTGTTGTGTTTAAACAGTGGTAAGGAGACGCATGTTCTTCAGACCGCGTGCTTCTCTGCTTAGTGCTTTAGCCCAGGGAAGGAACTCCTCATCCTTCCTCCTCGTCAGGGCCGAAGATTGAACACCCATTTTCCATTCAGCACAGACTGTGTAGGAGGTTACAGAAAGTTACTGAAGAGCGTGCGAGCCTGATGATCTCTGAATCCTGCTGTGTTGGAGAGTTGCATCCCAAATAGGCTTGGATTAGAGGAGTGGAATCAGGTTAATGTTACAGGGAATTGCTTTAGGCGGTTATCACATTTAATGAAGAAATGCAATGAAATCAAATAGTGTGCATAATTTTATTGTCTGTTCACCCCATTTTATTTTCCTCATAATGCGATTGTTTGAAATGTTTTACTATGAGAGAATAGAAAACTAAAACACTACAAACATTTGCGTTCTTAAAATTAACCAGGCTAGTATAGATATATTCTAAAGAAGTACAATATTAGCCAAATTGTTCTGTTTAATATCATTTGTTTACGGTATGTAGTGAGGAGATTGTAAACTATGACGGAACTTTACTGAAAATTGTGCCATGTCAATTAATGTTTTATGACCATATAAACATAAAGGAAGAAGGTAGTACCTGATGTGTCATTTCAATGAGAAAAACAGAAAGGGACTCATCCTTCAGACAAATGTAATCCAACTATCTTGGCAAATTAACCATGGTGGAGTAGGTGCTGCCAAATAAACATGTACCATGTGTAGTACTTTTCACCAAATGTTTTTAAAGCAATTATTCGTTTGTGTTTTCTCTTCCAAAAAATTTTTTTGTGTGCGTGCATATGTGCTTTGGTGAATGATGTTCTGCCAAGTCACTGCAGGTTGGAACAGAAAGCATTGATGATAAATGGGATTTCTGGATCCATCCAAAGTCTGATCCTGGGAATGGAATGGTATGAGAACCTGCAACAATGTGGGTGTGTCTGACATCGGAGTAAGTGTGTAGGTCCTTTTGACTGGGGTAGGTGACCTGGATCAGCACTTTGAGAAGCTTAATACTTAGGCCTTTGACTGCATCTTTAGCAGAGGAAACCAACTGGTAGTCATTCATTGGACGTTATCTTTAAGGTTCCAATATTCTACTGTTGCAAATACAGCAGTACATTAAACATATTGTTTAACTTTGCACATCATCGTTTTATTCCACTTTCTGTTGTGGTGTTTGTACATGCAAATATATGGTCCTGTTTATTGTATTGTGTACTGCTTAAATACTTTTAACTCAACTAAAGTTCCTAATGTTAACTGTAATGATGTTAACAAAAAAAATGAGTGCTATTATTATTTAATTTCAACATTTCAAAAAAAAGTGAGTTGTAAGTGTCAAAAGAAAAAAGGTTTGAAAGGTTAAGTTTGGTAGTTTTGCCAACACCCACTTCCTGATACAAAGTTTATATTTTATACTTTTTTAATGTGATGGCTTTTTGATGTTTAAATGCATTTTACTGTCTATTTCATTGAAGCAGAACGAATAGTAAGGTGGGGGGAAAAAGTCTCAATGTGTCAGAAATGCTGACATTGCTGTATCATCTGTCTAATGTAAATATGTATCTAATCTAATGTAACATCGGTCTTGTATAAGTCTGTATCTATTTGTGTCAATTTCTGTGACCATGTTGTAGTGACATTTGTATGTTTGCTATATTGCTGCTAATAACCTTTAATGTGAAGGTGTTTTAAAAGGATGTGTGTGTATGGCATGTCTTGGATTTTCTAATAATAAAGACAGAAGTAACCTTTTACAGTGGTTTGTTCTTTACAAGTAACATGTACAAGAGAATAGAAAAATCTAAATGTGTGACGAGCAGATTTCTAGATTGTTGCAAGCATTTCCAGGCCAGACAAGAAAACATGCCACTCTGAATCATCAGGAGGCGTGGCCAGTAGCCTCCAGTATGCCCCCCTCTCGTGCCTGTTTGTAACTCCAATGGCCAGCTTATTGTCTCGGGGTGTCTCTTAAAAAAAAAAAAAAAAAAATTATAATAATAATTTGTCCGCTACACGAATGCTCATGTCTGTGTGGTGGCATGGTACAACACATTTCCCAAACATATAAAACTTGTGTCCTCCCTACTTCATAGTCTGAATTTCATGCACACCCTAAAGTGTTGAAAATGTCTTTCCAGCAGAATGCCTTTTTGGTAGTGGTTTCAATTATTTTAATTTGTTTAATTCCTTTATTAATCTGAAACTACATGAATGCATAAGTTCTAATGTTTGTCAAAACTTTAGCTTAGCACGTCTCTGGGCTTTGTGCCCTTTTCCAAAGCAGAATTGAGATTCAGTTTTTTTGCAAATTAAACATTGTATAAAATCTAAAATTCCACCACTTCTTGGAAATCGTGCCTTGAATCAAAAGGTATGTTCCTGCAGTACATGGCGTGAGCTGACTCATTGGCCCGCTGTGACCCTAAGCCTGCTCGTGATCCGATACAGGCCCCTCAAGTATGCTAGCAGTAATCACTGGTTTCCAATGACCCCACACATTTGACAGTATTTCAGTGAATCACCTGGTATGGTTTTAATAGAGCATCGTAAGATGTTTATATATGACTGCTGTTGCTTGTGATGGAGTTTGTGTGTCTGATGCATATTTTCAGAAACTGACGAGCAGCCGTGCCTTTTTTGGCATGGATACCACATTGTCTCACGGAAAAGTAGAGTATTGCGTTTCTAGAGATGATGTTTAGTTTTTTTTTAAATCTGTTCCAATATTTGAGTCCCTATTCCTGTTGAGAGCAAAAAATTACAGTTTTAATGATATCCAGATGAGATAAGTAAGGAGTAAGAGAGTCACACCCTCGTACCCTCGTCAAGCGCAGGTGACTCAACCCCTTCAAGACCAAACACGTGTAGGTTTGCAGAATTCATGCACTATGCACATCTTTTGGGTCTGTTCTGTTGCTCTGTTCTCAGTATTGATGATAAACGAATGGTTGATATGGAGACAAATTAGTAGATACAAACAGAAATTGTTTCTGTTATCCAAAGTGGCTTAAAAGGATTACAAATGGTCACGCATCAGAGTGCTGCAGAAGTCATCACATGGTAGTCTTTTACTAATGTGCCTCAGCCATTTCTTATTCTCTCAGCCGAAAACTTGCTTCACAATGCCACATATATGCTTTTTTGTATGCTTTTGTCCAAAATCAGATTTTTGCTACTTGGTTTTATTCAGAGAGAGATTCAGACAAACAAGAATGAGAAAATTGGGTCTGTAGTTGCAGTTTGTAGATTACTGTAGATCCTGTAGATCCTGTAATCCAAATTGTACGAATCTGTTAAAAAATGTTTAATTGTGCTGGGAACCAACAGAGTTATAACAAACCCGAGGGACAAAGTCCCTGCCCTCATCCTCCTTCCACCTCTTTCACCAGTCACTAGCCACTCCTGTGATTTCATATTTCTTTATTGGAATGACAAATATACATTCATGGAGCTAAAAGCATATATGCAGTTTAACACAGTGACAATAAACAAAAGATAACAATGCCCTCTGCAAGATCTCCGGTGTTGGGACACTTTTGGACGTCCCACCCTCTCTCACAGCTCTGTTTCTTTTCGTGCAGTGTGGCCTGGGATAATTGGAGCCAGATAAGCAGGAGAGATGCGAAATGAAGGATATTTGTGAGCAGGGCAGGGATTCACGCTAGGGAAATCAGATCCCTCCAACATTCCTACCTCTCCCATCAACCCAAAGGCCGGATTAAATTATAAAGCTGGAGTACGGTCCAAGATGTTTTTTTTCCTTTCATTTTCGCATTACCATCTATGCGTCTCCACAAGTCCGTCTCTGTATCTCTTGAGTCTTGAGTCAAGCTGCTATTTTCAAACCAAGTCTATTTGCACTCAGCTACAACCTGCAGCAGCTGCGCAGATCTGCTGTATATTATGGAATACAATGGAAAATGCATTGAGACTGACAATGATAAAGAGCACAGCTATGAAGTGTTCTCCTTCCAAAAAAACTATTCGTTTGCATGCAAAGAAAATAAAGTGGAGGCTGAGAATAACCTATGTGCTATATTTCTGAGAGTCTAAAGTTAGAGGGTGAAAGGGGCCTACAGATTGCCCTCAAGGATGACAGTTTTTAGGTCTGCAGGGCAGTTGATGGTGAAGACATGGTGAGATACGTTCCTCCTCTCCACCAGCGCAGCCACAGCCTCACCTAACTCTAAATGATTTAGGTACCCTGGCCCCATGCGTTCTGGGACACCAACACCCGTGTTGATCTTCACCTGCAGGAAAAAACAATACGCAACACAGTTTTAGGTAGAAACGTTTTTGGTTGGCATAGAAATCAGGCATGCCTAAATTCAAAGTTTAAGTTTAGTTCTTGAGTGGAATGTGGGTACAATTGTGTGACTACTAAGCCGACCTGGTTCAGTTTACATGGAATTTCTGGGTACTCCTCTCGCAGAATCTGACAAAATGCCAGGGTGCTGGCTGCACCCACTGTCAAGAAGCCTGTGCCTGGCATCAGCAGCTTCTCCCCAGCGCCCCCTGCAGGACAGACAATTTCCCCCAATGAAACTGAATGTGCACCGCTCTATTTCTCAACTAGGATTATATTTTAAAAAGAAATACAAAGTAGATGTTCCTTTCAGATGAAAGAGTTCTTTTACAGCATGCATTCAAGTCTTTAAACAATAAAACAATATCACTAAAAACATCCTGCCAGATATTCCATAGATTATCATTCCATCCTCATGCATATTATATGACCCACCTGTAATAAATGTGTAGGTGCAGTTGGGGTCATCTCTCACCAGGGGGAAGAAAGCTTTCCACGACACAAAGGTGCTGAACATCAGTGTCTCAATAACCTGATGAACAGAGAGCAAGGGCAGTGTCAGTCGAGGGTGGCTATATTGTACGCTGGAACCTATCGTGTGAAGGCAGGACTACGGTAATGCCAGTAGTACTTACTTACAAGTGATTGAATAAAGGAATGGATCAGTAGATGGATGTATAGTACCTACTGTATTTCTGACTACATGATTTTCATGTCACTGTATGTCTGAGTGGATGTTGTGAAAAAAGGCTCAGGAATATACTCACCCAGTGGAGTTCTTTGAGAGGCTGGGTGTGCGGTGGTCCTCCTTGCCACCAGCTGAAGCCCAGAGACGACACCACATCTGTAACCTTTCCCACAGACTTCAATAGGGCCTGCTTCACCTCTTCAGCTCCCTCCTCCGAGCCTAGGGACAGGCACAGTTTAGTTTTGAAACAAATGTATCCATGCTGACCAGAAACGTTCCACGCGTGAGAAGCACAAAAGAGCAGATAAGGCGAAGGACTCACCAACATTCCCTTCCAGAGTGGTCAGGTTGCCTTTGGTGGAGGGTGAAACAAACCCTCTGAGCTTCTCTAGCTTACTCTTGTCTCTGGAGATCACAGCGACCTTAAAACCTTTGATAATGAGAATGAGAAACATATTTTGTACAGCACCTTTCACACATTACAATGCGGTTTCAGACTGCTTTGCATGAATTACACTTATTAGCAAATAACAAGCCAACTTCTATTTGCACACTGAGGTCTCAGTAAACTCACTGAACTCATCTGTAGCTCTTGGAATCACTAGCAGCAGTAGCCTATGCAAATCAATAAAGGTTCTGCAAATGCCTGCATTAGTTATTAGTGGAAATATAATAATAATAACATAATAATAACATGAAAAGAAAAACGTTCCTTAGTTTAAAAAGAGTGAGGGGGGGGGGGTGGCAAAAAAAACCTGGAGTGTCTGTTACTTACTTTTTTTTTTTTTTTTTTACTTTTCTCAAGTAGTTCATACCTGGCCACAAAATCCCCACTGTAAAGTGTTTAAATTAAGCTTGGGGTCTTGTTTCTATGGTGTGCTTGTTCTTACCTCTGTCCAAAAGCGCCTTCACCAGTCCGGAGCCCACCGTGCCCGCTCCACCAAGCGCCAGAACCACGCGCTCCGGGTTCGACATCACGGAACCAACACGCACGCGCGCGCGCACAAACTTGCTCTGTTCTGAAACGGACAGCTCTCACGATGTGCGCGGGGCTGTACAGTGGTCATAGTAGGACGATAGAGAGTTTTAAAGAGATCGCGGGTAAACAGTCCCACCCTTCTGTCACTCTAGCCACGCCCCATGTGGGTGGCACCGCCCACCTGCTTATAATATTCATTTCATTTTCCACTCAATACGCATTGCACCCAAACACGGAATGGTTTTCTTTATCTAAAAGCATTTACGAGCCAATGTTTCTTACTATGCAACGCAGAACATTACCATTATATTGTCAACAGAAATGAATGAGATTTGAATTAAAGTTCAAATTAATGTTGGGCACAGAGGATCTTTGTTCTCTGGCACATATTATTTTGGAGGATGATAATAAGCATGATAAAAAAAAAATGTTCTGGGGTGGGTTTTAGCGCCCTCTTGTGGAAATTTACTACACTGCATTTAACTCCATGTAATAAATGTCGGGAAACCGTAGGAAAGTCTGGGCTCTAAATGTTACGAGTGCACACAGAATATAGGCTCGGTTTTCTGTGGTGAAGAAACGACGTTGTTTTCTATCTGCAATTCATGTGCATGAATGAATTTAGGCTGTAAATGTATATACTTTACGACTGCCAAAAATCAGAAAAAGGCGGATTTACACCAAGTTTATGCAGGGCCGGATTAAGCCATTTTGTGGCCCTTGGCTATAAAAAACTTGAGGCCCGCCTAAAAAGAAGATTTTATAAATGCTATTTAAAAAAAATAAAAATGACATAATGAATAGGCCAGTATGAAGAAATACAGTTGTATGCCTACAATAATTCCGAAGCAACAGGGAAAAAAAAAAAAAATGAATATGCACGGAACCTGAACAGGGCTATAGCCTAGCAAGTGGTCCCTGGACCTGCAGAAAATTACCTGCAGAAGCTCACCGCTGATATTATTGGATCATCTTCCTGCATTTTTGTGAAGTCATTTATGATTAAAGTCTATCTGACGTACTATTTCATACTCAATAGAATAGAAAGCTCCTTTATTGTCACATATACAGTACAGTGAAATTGATTCTTTGTATATCCCAGCATGTTGGTAAGCTGGGGTCTGGCATGATACAGCGCCCCTGGAGCAGGGAGGGTTAAGGGCCTTGCTCAAGGGCCCAACAGCTTGGCAGAGCTGAGGTTTG
>JAOUQW010000034.1:23064971-23078534 GCA_028565825.1 Olivaichthys viedmensis | reverse complement strand
GTGGTAGCATATTTATTTATTTCTCTGTTTCTTTTGAATGTAAATTTGTTATATTTAGCATTCAAAAGAAACAGAGAAATAAATAAATATGCTACCACAGTAAGCAAGCTAGTAGACAGTTAAAACATATTCATTAGACATCACCGATGTCACAGTCAATTATGTTTAATTAACTGAGGAAGCCAACAACTGTGATCACAATTAAAATCTGATTAATTGTGTAGCCCAAATTTTAAAATCCAATTTAGAAATGTGTTGATATGATTTTGATGAAAGTCCCTCTGTGATGTACGTTTGCTTTCTCTGACCTGATATTTTGAAAGTTTTTGTACGTGCTTTACTGAAATGCTCATGTGCATGCATTAAATTGTTTGTTTGTGTGTGTGTGTGTGTGTGTGTGTGTGTGTACAGCCATGGACGTGGAGAGGATTATTGAGTGCATACAACAAGATGATCACAACGGCATGATGACACAGCTACAGCAATTTAATCGAGAGGTACTAAGAATAAACTCGAGCTGATTCCATTACACGTTATACAACATAATACATTACACACTCATTCCATTCAACATTATACAACATAATACATTGTACACTCATTCCATTACACAACATTATACAACATAATACATTACACACTCATTTCATTCTACATTATACAACATAATACATTACACACTCATTCCATTACACAACATTATACAACAAAATACAGGCCGCAATTGCAGCAGCCTTATTAATTTTGGCAAAATCCTGGATCAAATAAAAGCAAGCAGAGCCCAGTTGGATAAGCACCAAATTTAGAAACCGCGTTTAACCTGCAAAAGTCCACACAGAACCAGATCGACCTGTCCTGCCTGGGCACAAGCATAATGAGGCTGCTCTATAATGCATTTTCCTCAATTTTTCCTAAACCAACTTTCTCTTGTGTTCAGTTAAGTGATATGGCTGGCAGCGCACAACTACACCAGGGAGGTCTTAATGTAGTGTTCTATGAGTTCGGTGCTACTGGGCAGGGGAGAAAACACACCTGCAAAATGAATGTGCAATTATGCAACTTCTGTTCTCTGGAACGTGGTCTCCGAGAGGGAGTCAGATTTACTGTTTTTGGACAAGCCAGTCCCAATTCCTCTCTCTCTGCCACCACCATCGACGGAGCAACGGGACCTGCTCTCTCCATTGGTTGAGGTAGTATATTTTATGTGTGTTTTCCCCTCTCCGTTCACAATATCTCATAGTTGACCTTGCTCACCTGCTGTGTGACCTCCAAGGGCCCTTGCCACAGGTGGGGTTATAATGAGCCACATGGAAAAGCATTTCCCTGCAGCTTTTTAGGACAAACAACTGAGTCACAATTCCTCCTGTTTGAGAGTCCCAACTTACTCTGTACAGCCTTTCATTAATAATAGAAAGGTTACGCAACATATCCAGAAATGCATCCGAAATGCATCTTCCACCAAGGGCCTCAAATACTGGCCGTTACTTGTCACTTCCAGGGAGAGGAGTGTGGGGCCACAGAAACCCGGAGGACGTGTAGTGCCCTGCACCCACAACAGACCTGCCTGGGCTCCAGGCCAGCTCTCAGAGGATCAGCTGTGGCACCCTGGGAAAGAGAGGGAGGTAAAGACAAACAAGAGTTGGAAGGCTGCAGAAGGATTTGGGTCAGGCAGCACGCGGAGCGCGTGTCAAGTCTTATCCCTGCTCTCTCATCGCCCAGCAGTGGAGCCAGTCCACATAGTGACGCTTACTGCATATATACTGGTCACTACTACTGTATTCATACTACCTACTACTATTGCATCCATACTACCTACTACTATTGTGTCCAAACTACCTACTACTACTACAGCCATACTACCCACCATTACTGCATCCATACCACCCACTACTACTGCATTTATTCTACCTACTACTATTGCGTCTATACTAGCCACTACCACTGCATCCTCACTAGCCCCTACTACTGCATCCATACTACTCACTACTACTCCATCTATATTATCCACTACTACTATATCTATACTACTGCATCCATACTAACTACTACAACTGCATCCATACTACCCACTACTACTATTACTGTATCTATACTGTATTACTTACTATAACACTCTTACTGTATCCACTATTACTTCATCTATACTACTGCATCCATACTACCCACTACTACTAGATTTATAGTACTGACTACTAGTGTATCCTTTCTAATGTATCCATGCTAATGTATGCTTAGCTACTAAACTGTCTATTCTAGTATATGCTTTCAATTTGTACTCTCACTCTCTTTTTGTTCCAGTATGCACAGTGCTTTTTCTTCAATGCAGAGGAGTGGGAGATGAAAAAGGTAAGACATAACCACACACAGGCATGTACACACATGGTCTCTATATCCTTTGAGCATGTCCTTACCTCTTTGCTGATTCAGCGTTGTTGCAGACACCGTAGCTTAATAATGTCCTGTCCATAAGCTTCCTACGTTAATTCCTTATTACCCCCTAGCCAACACTGCCAACCCATAACACGTAGAGGAGCATACTAACTGAGTTATCTTTAAGAGACGACAACATACTACCAAGCAATTGTGTGTGTGTGTGTGTGTGTGTGTGTGTGTGTGTGTGTGTGTGTTAAGAGCATACGTGTTATTTGAATAAAGTACATGATGTCACAACTTCTTTTTTTTTCGGTTAATTTTTTTAAATGAAGCAAATAGTGTGTACACAGGAAAACCAAAACCAGTTAGATTTCACACAGCTACAATGACTTGTTTTAAATAATGGATTGTTGAATAAATATCAGCTGAGTATTAATTACTGATAATTGATTAAATAAAAAGTTTTCTCAGCCCTTTGGTCCCAGTGGTTAATGGTATTAAGAACCCTTATCACCTTATTTTACCCTTATTCTACAAACACTTCTGTCTGTTAAATTGCGAGTAATTAGTATACTTTTTAAAAAGTATACGCATTTGTAAAGAATAAATGTGTTAATGTTGTTTTTCTTTCATAACGTCTATGTGGACCACAAAAGAGGCAGGAGCTTGAGGAGGTAAAGTATAATTTCTGCTGCTGCTCTCAAGATAATAAAATTATATGAATGAAAAAAAAAATCTGAATTATATATAATTGTAGTGATACAGAGACACTGTATGAGGGAATTGCTGGATACTTAATATGTTGCCACTAATGTCCACTAATGTTTGCAGTTCAGGAAGAACAAAGTGAGACATTATGTGTCTGATTCTGAGTCGGATGGTGATGATTCTGGAGACCACGAGATCGTTTTGAGACAGGTAACATTCTCGAGACGCCTACAGTCACACGCATTCTTGTATTACCAGTTTAAGAGGACTTGCAACTGTATTACTTGTATAATGTGGTCTGCTTCCTCATGTCAACTGTCATTAAACATTGGGCCCTAAACACACACAACCAGATGCCACAAGCCAGACCCTTTCTCCCAGGTGATATAGCCTTATTGGTCTGCAGTGACGGTTTGCTTGTTCTTTCCGTCATTTTACTGCATTTACATTTACATTTACAGCATTTAGCAGACGCCCTTATCCAGAGCGACTTACAGAAGTGCTTTGTAGTCTCCAATGAAAAACATACTCACACTAGTACAAATAGGCCAAGGTCTAGGGTAGGACTGGGCGATATAATCAAAATATCAGATCACAATATTTTTTACATTCTTGAAGGTATTATGGTATTTGACGGTATTTGACGGTATTTAATTTTCCAAAGGACAGCAACTATTGAGTTTACATAAGTTTTATCTCCATTCAGATTGTTGACTCTTTGCACATACTAAAAATAAATAAGACTAAAATATTCTATAGAAGAACATGGATCAATCAAAATGCAGTATTATATATAATTTTCCAGGATTTTTATTACACTGAACAATGGGAAACAATGAAGCAATTCGAATTTCAAAAATTGAACATTGAAAAAAAATATATGCAACCTATGGTCCTGGGTAAAATAAAAACTTTTCATTGTAAACACTGTAAAAGTTTACAATGAAATGGGGAAAAAAGAAACGTCCAAGTTAGCCTTAATATATGTTATATAATATATAATATATGTTAATATATGTTAAGTGTAAATTAAATTATCTTTTCTTAAAAAAAAAAAAAATCAATCAATTAAAATTTCTATTGCAATGAGGAACTGTCACATCTCCGCCAACTCTTGCAGAGCACATGAACTCAGAAACCTCAGCGTCTCACGTCACCACATGCTTCAATACTGAACATAGACTCCAATTCACATGATCCTTCACAAGACACATACCCTCGTTCGCAATCACCGGACGTCTGATCACACACACACCTGTGCTCAATCACCTCTCAGTATAAAAACGCACATGCACGTACACACACACACTTCGCTTCTGTGTTTTATAGTGACAATTCCAAGCCTTGCTTTCATGTTATTGACGACCCGGTTTGACTTTGTTAGTTTCCCGTTAATGAATCTGCCTTTGCCCCGTGATATTCTGTTTGCTCATTGCCCAACCTGTGTCTGTCTCTCACTTCGAGTTTTCGCCTTGCCCTTTTGTTTGACGCCTCGAGTTAAATCGTTTAAGTCCGCACTGGCATCCGACACCTGAACTGCTGCATGACAGCTACTTTTAATATGTAATGGAAAAATACCGTTGATGAAGGTATTGCAAATCCGCATACCTTTACGGGAATCAATACTGGTATACCTAAAAATAAGGTATACATAAGGTAAGTTTAGGGATACCGTAAAACTAAAACCCTGTTAGAAAGGAGTTAGTAAGAGAGTTAGTACAGCAAAGAAAAGAGTACAAGTAGGGGTTTTTTTTTTTTTTTGGTGATTTAGTGCTCACTTAAATGTTTAGTGAAGAGGTGGGAGCCAGTGATGTGGGAGAACTTGGGGAGATTGAAAATCCACTCACTGAGGATGAAGTAGTGACACTGATGACCACGAATCGTCCGACAACCTGCTCTCTGGACCCAATACCATCCACACTTCTCCAGACAATCTCCAACGACCTTGCACCGTATGTGACCATCATGATCAATGCATCTCTTTCAAGTGGTCTGGTTCCTTCCATCTTTTAGTCTGCTCAAGTCACACCTCTGCTCAAGAAGCCCACGCTTGACCCCTCTAATGTCGCTAACGACAAACCTGTTTCCCTATTTCCATTCCTATCCAAGACCCTGGAACATGCAGTTCTCGCACAGCTGTCTTCATATCTTCAGCTGAATGATCTCCTGGATACCAACCAGTCTGGTTACAAGCCCATTCACTCAACTGAAACTTCCCTCCTCGCAGTCACTGAAGCTCTACACAAAGCCAAGGAGAACTCCATGTCCTCTGTCATCATCCTCCTGGACCTATCTGCTGCCTTTGATACGGTGAATCACCAGATCCTCATTTCCACTCTTTCTGAATTGGGGATTGGGAGTTACGCTCTGACCTGGTTCTCATCATACCTACAGGATCGATCCTACCACGTGGCTTGGAGAGGGTCAGTGTCGTCACATCATAGCCTCATCCCCCCCAGGGCTCAGTTCTTGGTCCACTTTTGTTCTCCCTTTATACTAAATCTCTGGGATCAGTGATACGGTCTCATGGCTTCTCCCATCACTGTTACGCCGACGACACACAACTTTACTTTTCTTTCCCTCCACCCACCTCCCAGGTCTCTCAGAAGATATCGGACTGCCTTTCTGACATCTCCTGGATGACAACGCAACATCTGAAACTCAACCTTGACAAAATTTAACTGATCTACCTACCAGCAAAGAATTCCTCTCTGTTGGACCTGTCCATCACCATTGACAACCTCACAGTCCATTCGGCACACACGGCTAAGAGTCTTTGTGTAATTTTAGATGAGGGGCTTAACTTCTCTGATCACATCACATCAACCACCAGATCCTGCAGATTCCGTCTTCATAACATCAGAAGAATGTACGACCTTTTCTGACTACAAAATCTGCTCAACTTCTTATACAAGCTCTAGTTATTTCTAGATTTGACTACTGCAACTTTCTTCTTGCTGGTCTCCCTTCATATGCGATTTCTCCTCTACAAAGCATTTAGAATGCTGCTTCCCGCCTGGTTCATAACCGTCCAAAATTTTCGCATGTGATTCCTCTATTGAGGTCACTCCACTGGCTTCCTGTCGCAGCAAGAATCAAATTCAAAACTTTTGTCTTTGCTTTCCAGGCGTCAAAGTGCTCTGCACCACACTATTTACGTACCCTGATTCAAAACTATACATCTGCACACCAGCTCGGGTCATCAACTTCAGGGCGCCTGGCATGTCCTTTTCTGAGGTCTAAACATGCTTGCAGAACAAGATCTCGCTGCTTCAGCGTCCTTGCTCATCAGTGGTGGAACGAGCTTCCCCCTTCACTCCGAACAGCTCTCCATGTCTCTATTCCTTTCGCAAAGGTCTAAAGACTTTCCTCTTCTGACAGTATCTAGGTTAACTCCTTATTTTCTCTGCACTTACCTTTCATTGATCTTGTATTACTTCTTGTTTTTTTTATTTGTTGTTTGACGCATGCACTTAGGTTTGCAACTTTCCTATTCGTCATTGATTGTCTCTTGTATTTTGTATGCAGTTAGGACTGCAATTGTAGTCTTTAGTACCTTGACCACTCTACCACTTGTACAAACTAGCATTTACCTCATGTCCTCCAGGTCGCTCTGGATAAGAGCGTCTGCTAAATGACTAAATGTAAGTCGACGAGAGCATCCAAAAACATTGGAAAGGAGCACCAATATCATGGAAAAAAAGCCCATGCCTGAAATCACGTACTACTGTACTAAATAGAATGTCAAAATAGTATGCCACCTACCACGATTAGCCGTACTATCTTGACATGATATTTAGTGCGGTATAATGTGGTTTAGGATGGAGCCAAACAAACTAGCCGAGCTACCATTTTCATTCCCCTGTGAATCTGTTCAAATGGTCTGTTCAGCCGGTTTGCTGCAAAAATATAGCATATAGCTATAATACAGTATATCGGCAAAAGCTGAGAAATAATGAGCAGTTGAAAAAGGAGATCCATTGTGTACGTGTATGGGCACTCTTTTGAACAACCAATTAGAGAAGTCTTTCTCCCACCGGCCTCCTATGCTGATTTAACGTGCTCAATTTGCCGAACAGTCAATGACAAGGGCTGACTTTGCCAGCAGTGCGGGAGACAAAGACTATAGGCAATGGTTGGCCACAGACTTGGTGTGTCTGCCTTATAGACAGCAGTTTGTACTCTCTTTGCTTCATGTCAAGGGTTAGGCAAATTTTGTGTTCTAGCATAACAATTGGACAATGAAGATGTGTGTGTATGTGCAGGGTATTTGTGGACGTGGTGAATGGTGAGCCTGTCCCGAGGAAATCCATCCTGAAGTCACGCAGTCGTGAGAACAGCGTGTGCAGTGACACCAGCGAGAGCAGCACAGCAGATTTTGAGGAGCGCCGTGCTTTTGTCAGCCGCACACACAGCCACGATGACGCCACCCACAGCGACACCAGCGATGGCATTACAGAAGAGGACAGTCCAACTGGCATAAGCCTTAACCCCAATGGACGATTTGAGGTACTGTAGACCTGTGTAGCTTTTGGATTTAACTTCAGGATGTGTCGCTGAGGATGCTACTTTGCATGCTGTTTAAATGAAATGCAAATTCGTTTCCTTTTCATTTTCATGTGCATCCTGGATCGTGCTGAATGTGTGCTTACTGTCTTTTAGGCTTTTTCAGGGACAGTGATCGAGAAAGATCCACTGCCCTCATTGATCCCTTACCTGACCATCTCCCCTCCTGCGTTACCTACAATCCTTGAAAGAAGGCAAGAAGAGGTGGGCTCAGAAGTGCCCCAGGAGCCGCCCAAGAGGGTGTCAAAGTTCAAAGCTGCCCGGCTGCAGCAGAAGTGAGACTCTCAAAGATCTAATAGTTCTTTTATATCTCCTTTTTGTATGACTGTAATAATTGGTGGCTTGACTTTTCTTGTACACTTCTGTCCTGCCTCCTGCTCTCGCTCTTTCTCGCTTGCTTTCTCTCTCATTCTTTGCTGCTGTACTGTGCTGTCTTGCTCAAGCCAGTCCAGTCTATTTTGACTAAATATCCTCAGTGTGCTATGCATTTTTTTAAACATTTACTTTATTCTGTCTTGTTATAGCAGTGGGAGGTGTGCTCTGCACAACCTTGTTCAGCCTCTCCTCTCTGCTGAATTAACCAGGCACTTTTTATGATTTGAAACAAGGCTGCTTATCTCCCTACTGCCTTGGGTGTTCCTCTAGACCACAAACGATTAATGTGAATATAAAACGGTAGCATTAGAAATATCAAATACACACATGGCTGTTCTTTGAAGACGTCGTCTTTGTGATTTTACTAGCTGCTCTGATGACCTGTCTCCTTCATGAGGTGTTTCCTACCTTACAAAAACCTCTCGCCCTGCAAAAAGTCTGACTTATAAACCTTCTGTATTGAGCTTTTGCTGTGTTTCCAATTTTTGAATGTAGATCAGCTTTTTGTGACTAAATAAAAATGTTAACTGAAAAATAAATGATTTTGCCTATAGAAATGACCACTGATTGTTTTGTTGGTCCAGCCTAATGGAACACAACTTGGATGTGCTGTTTGATTATCATTTATCTGGTACCGTACCACGCTCGGTACGGACCACAGTTATAAAATAATTAATGGGACACAACCTAAATGTTGCTTCATCAAACTACGGATGCTGTTACCTGACAAAAAAGTAGGACTGTTTGGATTAGATTTCATTACAAAGCAAGCAACTTGTGTTGCTTTCTATTTTTGTTTTGTCTGTTCACTGTGCCAATCAAATGTTTTGAGGAAGAAAAAAAAAAGACTCAATTCAATTCTATTTTGGGCTCTGCAACTGTGCTGTTGTGCTACAGCCATTAGAGGGGGATAAAGCTTTCTATTTCTGTATTTAAATATTGAGCAAACTACTCCACCCATTCTCCCTCTTCCTCTGTGCTGAAGCCATTAGCAAATGCTGTAAATCACTATATAGCTTTAGTAACAAAGATAGATAATGAACTATACTATGAAGCTGGATTAATGTCTTAGCAAGACCACTAGTTTAATCAAGGCTAGCTTTGAGTTGAACCCAAATAGTTTTGTTAATCCTGGGACTAAACTAGAAAACTATAAAGTCTGTTGTATTTGACCATGGAAATTTACAAAGCTAGGTGCTATCCAACCTGTTTTTTTCCACTGATTTCACTGAGCAATATATGAAGTGTACCTTTTTAAACAGGCTGTTTCCCAGTCAATGTATGGATATACCACATAAAACATCACCTTCCTGCAAGCCTACCAAAATAATGTGGCCAAATCAGAGACATTAATGAGCTCCTCCAGTAGAAAAAGAAGGATCTACAATTTGTGAGCAATCTGTAAATAATTAAATGACACACCAGATAGCTGTAAAACTATACAAGTGATGCAACCTTGATATCAGGTTTAACGTTTAGAAGTTGGATGAGTATTGAGCACTTCGAGGAGCTTTTGCTGTCTTCATCAATCTCTGTTTTCTCCTGTATTGGTGGCTTTTTGGATTGCAGTTATCCATCAGCACATCAGCTCATTGACATTTAGACTTGGACAGGACCTGAGTCAGCAGCTGGACTGAATGCCACGCAGGCCATGCAGAATTTTTGTTCAATTCATATTTAAAATACCTTACAGTTAATTATTGAGGTGCAAATGCAGTATACTTTGGAAAATCACAATCAAGGTAGCCAAAGTTCAGTCAGTCTTGCACGGCACTTCGTTAGACTCTATTCTCCCCTGCAGCATATGAGGCTATGAGTGTCTTAGGCTGTCAAAGCAATGAAGATTACACTAATGATTTTCTCCCTACCTGTGAGCTCTGTGTCTACAACCCCCTTTATACTACTGCGCTGATGACATGCACTGTGTTAGGCTTTTCAGGAGTGTTGTTTCACCCTCTCCTAATAAATGTTATATGCCTAATGTCCTCCCTCATGGACTGTAGCAGACACTTCAGAGAGGTTATTTTCTCATGTAGCTAATTGAAACATCTAATACTCATCTTGAAGGAACAACCATTAAAGAAAATTACACACTAATTAGTAAAAGAGCATAACACACTAATTAGTCTCATAAGTCACAGCAACCTCGGTATGCATCTCAGTTTGCATAAACAAAACAGTAGATGCACAGTTGGAGACTACAGCTCATCTTCTGTGTCTATTGTCCTATATCCGTTCGTAAGTGCTCAGGTCTTGACCACGAGACGAATGTTTTTGGTTGGTGGATTATTCTCGACCCAGCTGTGACACTAAGGCGGTGTTCACCACCCAAATAATATCTGGCCAGCGGTGGTCCTGTGGTGGTCTCTTTCCATTGATGGACGGGGTAGAGGGGGAGCTGACAAATTGTGCATAGCAACAGATGGGCTACAGTCAGTAATTGTATACCTACAACATGGATGATATAAATTGTTTCTCTTTTGTGTTTTCTGAAAAGAAATCTCGACATTTCCAACTGCACAGATGACATGCACACCTGTTCTGTCTCCTCTCCCCCAGCCCAGCTTTTTATTATCAGACAGTGCATATGTATGCATGCTTTTGCCTTGGAAAAACAACAGATCACCTTGGACAGCTGCGCTGCCTCCCCCCGTTTCCATGGCAGAGCTGATGATTGACAGTTGGCCTGACAATTCCATTCAGCCACCACCTGCTTGCTGTCAATCAAGCGTGCCATCCTGGGGCTATTGACAGAGCTGTCAGCTTGTGTGAGATGTGTCTGTCAAAGCCCCTCTACACAGTTGTAGGTTGGGTAACTCCTTTTTTCTCTCTGCTCTTCCAGTTCCCTGGTTTTCTTCCCCTTCTTTCCATTTTGAAATATGAGGTGATTGAGGACTTCTGCATGTGTGTTTGTTACTTCTATTCTGTGATTGTAATTTAACTTAGAAAGTGTGGTATGTTGCATATTTGGTTCATGTATGTATAAGATTTACTATTTAGTAAATGGCTAAATCACGATATGTACTATGTTGTTTAGATAAAAATTGCTGAATTAAATTCTTATGGGTGAAAAAAATCCATGGAGATTTGAAAACCGCCGGCACTATAACTCTTGTCTATACTTGACGTCTTCCCTGTTATGCTTAAATTATTCTAGTTATATTCTGTCCTGGAAATTTACAATCATAGTGTTAAATTGACAGTTATTTTGTCAAGGTCCTGAAACTGTCTTCATATGCTTCTGTTTTATCCAAATTCATCCACTGCAGAGTGTAATAACCTCGTAATTTATCCGTGATGTATCCCTCTCTACAGAGCATTTATCATAACATCAGAAGCCTTATGCTGTAATTTGGGAATATCCATATGACCATACTATCACATAGCATCTGCAAAGCATATCAGTTGCAGCCATGATTGCAGGAGTCCTTTTATAAACCCATGAAATGTGTTTACAGAAACTGTGAGGCTTTTCAAGCACTTGAGAGCTTAAATGGTAAGAAGCTCAAATTCTTCTGTCTAATCTGATGGAGATGTCTGGTGCAAGCGACAGCTTCTGTAAAATTAACTCCTTCAGGTGGGAAGGTAAAATGTACACATTTGATTTGATGCTCTGAAGAGCAAAAATTACTCAAAGTTTGATTACCTTGTCTTTGTTTGATGGGAGAGCGACATTGCCAGATACAAAAAAACAAGGCCTTGTCTTTTTGGCTAAGCTATAATTCCTGGCATAAGCCCTTGGAAGCCTCTGAAAAAGTAATGGTTTCATCCGGTTGCAACATTAAACTTGAAAAAGGGTTTCTTAAGGGTTCTTTAGATGGTTAACGGCCCTAGCTTTCTAAAGGGGTTCTACTGTTCTGCTAGAACCTGTTCTAAAAGGGAAAACCTTGATTGTAGGGTTCTACGTGGACCCTTTAAGAGTTCCCCTTGAGGGACAACCCATTGAACCCTTATGGGGGATAGATGAAACCTTTTTTTCTTAAACTACACTTCTGCAATGTAGAGATGACCCTTTCTGCAGACACCTCAGTTCATTGGGTGGGAAGGTTTAATTTGGTGGTAAGGAAGGGAGGCAAAACATGAAAACTTTGACCTTAAGCACTAAACATTTGAGATGTTGTTGAGTAAATTTAATCAGAGGGCTTACGAATTGAGTGAAAACCATTTGACTGCTCCTCTGATTGCTCATTCTGTGTTTGAGGCTGCCACTGCTTTGACTTGTGTACAGTAGAATGCAGAGTGAAGTATAATGATTTAATGATTCCCTTCTCCTTCCCTCCACCCCATCTCTCCTCAATGTTTGCGCTTGCCATCAGCCCAGCAGAGCTTAGCTCACACTTGACAGATGACGAGCCGCAGCTTCAGGGCTGACGCTGTAATCAAAGTTCTGTCACACTTGTCAATAGTCTGCTATCATGGCAGTACTGGTTGTGACTGATGTGCGGAAGGGTGGTTGAGGGGGTTATCCCACACTTGTAATGGAAAACAAAAAATCTAATGACCAAGCTGGTTAAGTGCTGAGTAAACCATGTAATACTACAGCAAATGTACAGTACCTGTGAGGATATTCAGAAAGTCACCAAGATGTCATTGTTCCTGTGTAATGTTGTGCTCTATTTTAGTCCTTAGCCATTTTTCTCTGAACTACTCGACATTACTAGATCCAGTTATCTACCAAATTTATATTTTAATTAAATTCACTCTTTATCTAAACTGTTTCCACTGGCCCAAGTTTGTTTTTTGGATCTTTGGATTAAACATACATTCTCAAAAAAGAGCTTTGGGTTCTCTCAAGCAGTTGGATAAAAATGTATGGTTTAATACATCTACATATAAATCTCTCCATCACTACTGGATTTAAATCAAGCAATAGTGAAAAAGACAGGATCATCCTTGACACGTGCACCTGTCAACAGGCTAGGTCTGAGCGAATCACCCTTCCAGTCAAACATGCTCGTACAGGCACTCGTCTTTTCACAACTCATCTACTGCAACCCTTTGCTGGCCGGTCTACCAGCTTGCACTATTAAACCTCTGCAGATGATACAAAGCGCAACAGCAGGTCTAGTCTTCAGTCAACCAAAATGCATCCACGTATGGCACATCCATACCTCACAGCACTGGCTCTTTATAACTGCTCACAACAAGTTCCAGTTCTTGGTGCTTGCCTATAGAGTAACTAATAGAACTTTGTCCACTTATGTGGAGTCACTCATTAGGCCTTCAATTGGCCTAGGGTCTTTCATCTCGATCACTACGGACTACCAGTGAATGGTACCTGTTGATACCACCATCTTGTGATACAAAGTATAAAACCAGACTCTTCTCACGACAATGGTGGAACAAATTGCGCCGCTCCCTTCGCACTGCAGATTCTCTCAAATCCTTCAAGGTCATACCTGAAGACGCAACTCTTCTGAGAGCACCTGAACATACAGTGGGGTCCAAAAGTCTGAGAGCACATTGAAAATTCACCACCATGTTTCACTGTTGTTTTGATACACTGTGGTATCAATCTCTCTTCTGTTCGTCTCCTTACAT
>JAOUQW010000034.1:23033919-23047175 GCA_028565825.1 Olivaichthys viedmensis | reverse complement strand
TTGAAAAAATATCATTGAGGGGGTTTTCTCTGCTGTTAAACATAGTGGCGGGTCATTTTTGACCCTTAAGACAACACAAGGGTTAATGCAATCTTAGCACAAATGAATTGTAATCCATCTCAAGAGGCAACTACCAGAACTAATTATTCTCTTAGACTTGATTGACAACCAAGGTAATTTATTAAGTTCATAAAATGTGATGTGTGCACCAAGCTCTGGAAAAAAACCCAGAGGGAGAATTTACAGGCATACACTTCTTTTGATTTATGAAACTATTAGGCTATATCTAGCTCCATGTGTCTGGCTCCAGGTCGCCATTTATGAAGGCATCAAAACCAAACATAAAAATACACAAATGTATGCCAAATTACTGTTGCTGATCATAAAGTCTACCCTATTAAAAAGAAAAAGAAATAAGAATTAGTATGATAAAAAAGCATGGAGAACACTAATCAGACTCGGTGCAACTCGCAATGACTAGCATATTTCTGCTCTTTTACAGCTTTCAAAGAAGATAGGCAGTGCTACTATACAGTATATGAATAATTTGAGTGACTTCATAGTGAAAAAAGATTTCCTGAAGAGACGGATGAACTATAGCAAAACCCAGTTGCAGGTTTATTTGCTAAAGGCGACAATTTTTTTTTGAGCTATAGCTCACGTGACAAGTTTAAAGACTCAGAATGAGTGATATAGATTGGAAATGACTTAAAAAGATGTTTATCCCTGAGGCAGTGCTAATAGAGGCATTTATCCAAGGAAAGTATCAAGTCAGTAAGAACACTCTTTTGTGTTATCACTGGATGGCAGGCATGTCTGAGTTCCACTTGGTATACCTTGCGTTTCTGTTTTCACATGAAAACCATATAAACATAGTCTTGTACTATGACTATGCTTCTTGGTGCTGAACCAAAGTGGTCTACTATACTCTACAACTCTTGATTAAATTGAGATTAGAGTAAATAAAATGTGTCAACACAAATACTGGTGCCCTGGTCTTCTATCATCTGAAGAAGTAAAATTGCAATTAAGTTGTAAATGCATAATATATATCAATTCAAATGAAAATGATAACTTGTATTAATGTGGACATAAAACTCTTTCTTTTATCTTCTCCAGCTCAGTAGAAGACACTTCAACCTGAATATTAATAGTCAATGTAAGATAAAAAAAGATTTTTTTTATGTCCCTTCTGAAAGTCTATCTGACCCAAAATACACTTTCAGGGGACATATCTCTCTGAATATCACTGTATGTGCCTTTGATTCTCTTTTTCCCTTGATAGTGGTGTGTCTGATGTGCCTCAGCTGCCAAGAGTGACTGGCAACAATTCTGTATGAGTCAAAACTAGCAGCTGCAAGACGATGGCGTAGCAACAAAGGCTTCTACAAGATGGATTTCAATCATAATTCCCCTCTAAAAGGAAAGAGGTGAGACATGTGAAGTAAAAGAATTACCATTACACATAACAGCCTCTTTCTCTTTGTCTCAAGTAGAGCACTGGCTCCAAATAACACTCTTGATGAGCTCATAGCAAGTTAGAATTAACAGCACACTGACACATAGTCAGTGTCATCTGAGAGTTAGTTTATTGTTAAATGCATGGCTCTGGTAACAATCCTGCAATGACCAACCACGACACAATTGAGGTCTAGTAACAAACAGATAGAAAGCACCTCCATCCATCATAGTGCACACTTCTAAGGCTCTGTTTCTGCCTCTCGAACTCTCAGGTTACAGACTTACATGGCCCGTCTAAATAACATTCACTCTGATAAATGACCCTGCAAGTCTCCTACCTCTCATTAATCTCTTTCCTTAGAGGAGCATCCATCACTGAGCTGTGGGAGAGCACATCGGGTTCATTCTGAGGCCAGCCAAGCTTGAGTGATGCATGTCACTCTGAGCTACGACAGGAATGCACAGGCATAAACAAATGCTTATAGGAGCATGCACACCCACGCCTTCTCACACCCAGAAGCCATCTTGAGAGAAAATGCACACACTGTCGTCTATAAAGTGATATTAATTATGTTTTGTGGCCCAGACTAAAAACTATACATTCCAAGCACTAAGGCAGTCAGCTGGACAACTGGAGTGTATGTCTGAATGTGCATTACCTTAAATTAGAACACACTTGCTCTCTCATTCTTTCAACATGTAATACATCTCTACCTACAATTAATCAGGATCCCTCTCCCTCCCGTGGGCCTTCTCTGTCTCTCAGCAGCATGACTATCTCATTTTTCTGTACTGCTCTCACTTTCCTTAACACTCAACTCTCACCCTAGACTCTACTTGGCACCATCTCCATCTCCTGTTTAACAACTTCCACAACGTCCGCCCCCTTTCTCTCTGTCTTTATTCCAAAATGTCCTCTTGTGTCTCATTGGCACAGTAGTTTTCTTCCTATCCACCTTGTGTGTCTGGGAAAGTGTGTGTGATAGATGACATGTCAGAGTGTCAGAAATAAAGGGTGGTAGCATGATTAATGACTCTGTTGAGAGGGTAATTGATGGTTTGGCATGGTGCTGATCTTCTCCACCAGGGTTTGGTTTCTGGACCCCTAAGGGATACATTGAGTCACTTTCCTAAAATGGAGCCTGCACAAAAAAGCACCTCCCTGGAGAAAGGAGGTGCATTCCTCTTCTCCAAAAAGAAGATTGATGTCTCCATTGTCGACCCAGGGAGGAGACGTCAATCTCACAGTGCTGCCACAGAGATGAAACTTGCATGTTCAGACAAAAAGAAGTGTGTAGCTTTGCTGCAGATTTGATTACAGAGTTAGATGCAGGGAATTCACTGCTAGATTTATTGATTTAGTAGAAGATCAATGAGAATGAACCTCTTAAATCATTGCAATGAATTATATATAGAAGGAGAGAAGCTGGAGAAATATCAGGGATTTAAAGAGGAACTAGAGAAAATGATAAAGGTGAAAACTAAGGTAGTCCCATTAGTGATTAGTGACTTGGAGCTGGAAGAGTGGCTCCAACAGACTCCAGGAATAGGAATGACATCATCAGTCCAGCAAAAACACTATGCCACACCCTCAAACTCCCTGGCCTGAGTCTGATGTAAAAAAAACACCCATTGTTATTAGCTTACAGTATGTAACTTATGCAATGTTACTGTACTACAGTGTTACCAATGAAAGACTTTTTAAATTATTTTATCCTTCCGTCCTTCTTCCAGTTTTATGACTGAGCCACATCTGGAGAGAGTGTAAGGGTAGGTGGCGTCTGTTCAACTCTCTTGTGCTTTCCAATGGCCCATGGCCTTCATGGTAGGGCTCACCCCTGTATAATGAAGCTCAAAAGGCATATGTCAATCAGTATGGTAAGCCAGACCATTATGGAAGCTCATTATGAATGCAGTATGAAGCACAGATGTAGTATATCACGCAACACTGTGGGACTGCATTTGTGGAAAATTTATGTTACGTCTAAGAGCACCTCCATCTGCACTTTTACACCAATACAATTGAACACAACTATAAATTATAAGCACAACTATACACAAGAATACAACTATACTTGTACCAAATACAACTGCAGACACAATCATACTGTCAGCATGTCTGATTGTGCGCCTGTGTGTATAAACATATTCCTCCATGTATAGGTTTATTATTTCAATCGTGCCTTGGATAGATTACCTGAGCTCTGGTATAAATGAATTTGACTCCAGCAGCATGACGGCTGAATCATAGGCATGTCTGGTTATGTTGAAATGGTTTGTGACTACAAAATGGTGGGCCTTTATAGAGTCCCTCCCTTTCATCATCTCCATTATCACAAGCAGACTCACTCATCGGTCTGGATGATCTCCTCCACACCTCTGATCGCTCAGGCATTGATCTTCTTCCCCACAGAGACAGAGAGCAAAACCTAGCGTCCAACCCAAAGCTGCTGTGGGAGTTGAATTACACTTTCTGAGAAGTGTTTTGGTTAGACTGGTCTATAATATATCAGAACATGTTGCTAATGAACACATCAACCCTTAATCAACCCTCAGACAAAGTCTAAAACAGCACCACCGAAATTACAAGTCTGGAGCAAATAGTTCATAGTAGATATGGTGCCTATAATGAATACTGAATATGGATGAAAACATTTCAGGTATTAATTTCATCATACCAGGGCAACTACATTCCAGGCCTGTAATAAAGCTCATTTTTCACCTGAAGTTCCAAATTAGGTTAAAGCAACAGTTAAGGCCAGCAGTAAGAGCTAATATCTACTTGATTACATCAAAGCACCAGAAACCTAATTTGACTTGGTGACAGGGCACGCGGCTCGTCGTCTTCAATCATTACAGCTGTCAGCAATCCATCAAGTTTACAGCTAATTGGGTGTGCACTAATGAAGCGAGCAAAATGACTTTTCTTTTTCGTAAGAGAGAGGGAAAGAGAGAGAAAGACAACACAAAGTAAGAGAGAAAAGTGAGCGGAAGTGAAGTAGAGCAAACATTTACCAAACAACAAAAGTTACGAAACACACTCATGTGAAATGTTTTGAAATGCGACTCCACACTTTGTGTGAATGGCTTGGCAAAAAAAAAAAACGAGTATTGGAGTGGAATAAATGAAAAATTCTGAAGAAGAAAAAAAGTCATTCGATAATCCAAAAACGATTCGGTCCTTCATTTAAAGCCTGTGCCGCCACTCGATTTAATACCATGGAAATGTGAAGATCCCAGTCAAATATTGGGATGAAATAAAAGGCCAGGCGAGTGTATGGGAGAAGAATGAGTGCGCTCACATGGCCTCGCTCTGATTGACCATTAAAGCCTTTGATGGATGAGGCTGTCACGGGGATAACAATTAAATCCAACATGAGACAAAGCTGTTCTGACAGGCCAGACTAACGGAGCAGGCCATGGCCCTCCATTAAGCACCCCCCATATGCACACTTACTCACTTTTACACACACACACACACACACACACACACACACACACACACAAGCCTACTGGAAAATCCATTTCATTGCAGCAGTCCTCATTTATGACTAAAACACAACTTATGTCTTTATGTGCATGATTAATAAGCCACACAGGTTTCCGTGGCATAGAATATGTTCACTTTTCCTTAAGGTGGTTCTTGAGTCTGAATGAGTCCGGAAAACAGAAGACCCATCTTTAGAAATGATGCCATTTCTTTGTTCTTCTCAGAGTTGGAAAATTCAAAAGCCTCTTCACTACAACTTTACGACAACTGCTGAGTAAAGTCAGAGAGGAAAAGGCACAGCGGCTATGGTGAATAAACCTGAAGCCACTAACGCTTGCTTTAAATGTATCCTTATAAAGCTGCGTAAATATGAGTAAATATCCGATGTTTATTTGCAGTAGACGACCTACCTGCCGCGCGCTTGGGTGCCCGCTGCTTCCTCCTGGCCATACTCGTAGAGGCGCAGTGCTCGGTGCGCTCCGCGCCAATTCCGCCACTTATTTCAACCCCAGCCACAGGCCAGCACTGCCTCTACTACAACCAACTCACACGCACCACGTTTAGAAAAAGAAAAAGAAAAGGACCAGGTGGATGATTTTGAGCTTCTGTCCTTTGTTCTTGTCGCCTGGCGGAACGATAAACGAGCAGGAGGGAGTCACGCGCCTCAGAGCGCGCTCCGGGCTCATCACGTCACTCAAAAGTCCGCGAGCTAGATTTCCCCGGGCCGTGCAGCTGTCGGACACTCCCATGTCACGTTTCTGCTACGACATGCTTCGTAATATCCCGATGGACTGGCCGTTTTTATTCTTTTTTTTTTTCCTTTTTTTTTTTTTTATCTTTTAGCTTCACAAAAAGCGCGAGCTAATTTTAGAGATTGATCAAACCGGAATGAGATTTTCAGCTTGTAATCATTTCTCTCTTAAATGATTCTCTCTCTCTCTTACTGCTTCTTTTTGGTTTTGTTATTGCTTGTTTGATCAACTTTCTGCCGGGTTTAATATGGCACTGAAATTCCAAAAATGCTGGAATTGACTAAGATTTATAGGTTTTACAGTGATGGACAAAAGTCATATGTGAAAGAATTTCTTCCTTTTTTTCTTTTTTCTTTTTTACTTTTTTTTTTTTTAAATCTCTTTGAAGCCATGTCGAAATATGTTGAGCTTTTTTTTCTTTTCCTGCCATAACATTCAGTATCCATGTTTGTACTTTCATTCCTTTTTTTTTTTTTTTACCTGAATCTTACCTGAATCTGTCATCTTGAGATCTTGAGATTCTGATTCTCATCTTGAGAATCAGATTCTTTTGGTTCAGTACGATGAATGTAAAATCAGTCAGTTATAGCCTACTTTTTCAGTATTTTCCTTCTATACAAAATATTTTTTGTTTTTAATGTATATTGTAAATAACTTCAGAAGTGGGATCAGTGCTTTTGGGGCAGGAGTACAATGTTTTTTGTCTTTATCTATATCATTTTTCATACTGCTGCAATGGAGCATAGAGGATCTTTTATTTTTAAAACATAGATCACACCCAGAAAACACCAAGAAATGGAATTGGAGAGAACCATTGATAGTTGTCTGTTTTCTAGCTCGCGCCACACAACACATGAATATAGACATATACATGCTAGCACCCTCATACATTCACTGTCTGTTTCTCTTTTACAAAAACACACCCAGACACAAAAAAAGAGCATGATCATTGTGTCCTGAGAGATAGAGAATAGCAATTTTAGCCACACCATAATTAATAACTGTCCAAGAGATACACCAAATAAGTAGACAGGAAAAGTAGTGATGCATGTTTTGTATGCACATCTGCTTATGGAGAGACTTTGTCATCTTCTTGTGTAAAAATAAAACCCCAGTTTATTTACCTTTATGTTAAAATTCAAACAGAAAGTACATATCAGTAACTGCACTCTTCAAAAAAAATGTTCCTCAAGGCTTCTTTAGATGGTTATGGGTTCTAGCTTTCTAAAGAGGTTCCACTTGGAACTCTTTCTGAAAGGGAAATCCACCATTCTAGGGTTCTTCATAGAACCTTATCAAAGAGCAAATCAAAAAGCCTATTAGGGTGCTAGATGGAACCTTTTTTCTAAGACTGCGTTATATTGGATGAGCTCTAGGAGTGAGGGGTGGGGGAGAAAAATAAGTTAGATTTGTATCTTGATTCCCACTTGACAGCTTTTACTAACATTTCCAGAAAATGACATTTTTTAGCATCTACTTTCATATCTATTTTAATTTACACCTCTCTTTTTTATGCAGTTGAACAGTGTCAAGGCTCATGTAAATGCTGAAGATTCTACTGCGATAGTGTCATTACAGAGACCTCCCTTCCACCCACCACCACAACCACCACCCCCTCTGAAGCCCATGCTTGTCACCCAGCATCTGAAATAAGAAGGGACACCTGCCAGCAGGATGCCCACCCTTCCCAGAGTTCACAGGGAGGTGTATATGAGCCACATGTCCATCAGTAATGTTGTGAACACTCCATTTGGTCTCCTCCTGCCCTCACACAGGCCGTGTTTTGAGAGGTCCGGTCGTATGGTTTGATCTGTGACAAGCAGATGACCTTTTCCTTGAGTCTGATGTCGGGCTCTGTAACATCATGCTGTTGCAGCACATCAAAGCAACATGGCTCACCTTCACTGACACGGGTTAGGAGTTTCACAAATCTGTTAAGAGGGGATGTAAAGTGAGGTTACAGTGGTTAAAGTGGTAACAACATTGAAGTAGAACAACATAGGCTGTAATAAGGGATTATTACATTTTTTCATATGATTCTTACTTTGAGTTACGAATTGTTATATTGTTATAAGTATACGACCACGTTAATTTCATATATTATTCTGTAAATGTTCCATACACACTTCCATTATCCTCCTGTCTGTCTTACCATACAATAGTATATGGATGGCTATGATAAAAGTACATTGTATATACTATCATAGTAGAATAATGGTTTACTCATAATTTCACTATCCTTATATTATGTTATGCCTTATGATTTTCATGACTAACATGAAGAGAAAAATTGGTGCCAAAAGAAAGACATGAATTATCATTTAGCAAATAATATAGTGAATATAGTTATGTAGCCTATATATGTGAGCTGGAATGTCTACATGAGGTCTCATTAACAAGTATAGCAGAAAACTTTCTCTTTTTGAGTGGATAGCAGCCAAAGCATGGTCCTTGATAGCTCTACAGAGATAATTAAATCTGAGTCTTAAAATATAAATGCGCAGATGGGGCGTACAGTAAAAATGCAAATCCCTCACCTTTAGCCAGCTTCGGTTTGACAGTGACGTGAGATCATGCTCAGTTAGGCCCTATGGTGAGTTGAGTTCTGTCAGGTGAGGGGGTGACGGGGCCGTATGGTGGAGCTCCTGCCTGTGACAGACTGTCATTGGGAGATGTGTGCCATGTGGCTGTCTCTCAGCCTGTCTGTGAGCTGAAGGATGACCTCTCCTGCTCACTGGGGCTTCACCAGGCCTGCCATCACTGTCTCTCAGCTCTTGCTTTGACAGCAGACATGACGCCCAAGACACATCAGCCTCGTCTACAGGTAGATCCACCCTGCGCACTCAGTGATGGCTCGTGGCCAAGAGATGAAAGGAGGCTGAGGAAGTGTGTGTGTGTGTGTGTGTGTGTGTGTGTGTGTGTGTGTGTGAGTGAATATGTCCCTCTTTCCCTAAAGGTGTGTGAGTGATTCTGCTTTTAAAGGTTGTTTTTTTTTTTTGATCTGACAAGTGCATTTTAAATCATAATCTAGAACTTCAAATCAATCTGGTCTGTTGCATGTCTTAAGAGTTTGGACTGTGTGACAGGGCTCAAGACTCAAGGTTATGTGTTTGTTTTTGTAATCGTGAAAGGTTTATGTAATGTGATTTAGAGGATATTTTCACGGCCTATCCATCATCTATGATGTAAATGCATTTCTGCAATTAACTGTCCTTCCTGATGGGGTAATTTAGTTTGATTTGTGACTGTTTTGGAGGGCAAAATATAATTTCTCTATAGCAAGCAGATACATACTGTATCTCTGACACTTTTAATTTCATAATTTTGCAAAACAAAGAAATTAAGAGTGTAAGAGGGACAGAGACAAGACGTGAGGGCTCATCATTTATTAACACCCCACCCCCCAATCTCTATCGTCAGTAGCACTAACTGTAAGAGAAATTTGGGGAGAACTATTGATGCTATGCATATAAATTATATGGATTAACATAGTACTCTGTAATTCACCCCAAAATGCTTACATTGTTAAGAAAACACAATTAGCTTTTAATAAAATTCCCAGACTCATTAAACAGCCATTAACAACCAACCACAAGCAGATGCTCCCAAAAATTCTCAGAGTCCCCTCCCCCCCAGCATCTTAGCAGCACTCATGCCATTCACCTGCCATCACCTCCTTAGTTCTTGCTGTCCCTCTAATATGATTTTCTTTTTCAGTGTGAGCCTCACCATTGGCTGTGACACAAACACGTATTAAAGCATTCCTGAAAAGTTGTTCAAAGACAATAAACACCATTTTATAATCCTGAAAAGATGGAATCACATATGGACTCTGCTAAATTCAAAAATTCAAATTCAAAAGTTACTTTATTGACATTCGTATTGCCAAAGCTTTGAGAACACAACAGAAAAAGAATGACAAAAGTAAATACATAGATACTAATATACATCAATTAGTAATGAACTGTTTGATTTCGTGAAGATTGAGAATGAAACAGAAAATAGAATATTAGAGGTGTGTGTGTGTGTGTGTGTTTGTTATATATATTATATGACATTGTCCTTCATACAGCGGCTGGTGTGAATGTATTGTGCGGCTAGTATGCAGCTCTCCTTCTGTTCCCCTAGTAGGTGGCGTAGTTTCTTGGTGTTCGAGAAGCTGTTAAACAATTTAAAACAAATCAAATCTTTCACCTTAGTGAAACACAGTCCTATTAGAGTGTTAGTTCCCAGTACCACCCTATGAGACACAAAATAAAAGTCCTGTATTTCACATGTTAAGATAAATATGCACAGGAAAATATAGTACATACAGGAACCCTGAAGCCTTTAGTGTGTGTAGTGTGTATATAGCATAATAGCACATAATTTACATGTTCTATATGCTTATATTGTTTAGTTTTTAAAATGCAACATTGAATGAAGCAGTTTCGCTAGGCATTTCATACTAAGTGTAACTTACCGAAATGCATACAGTATAATAACATTTAAAGCAAACAATTGAAGCAAACATAGCGGATATGCAGTAATCTACACTCCATTATTAAACAGGCCTAATGTAAACAGAGTGAAGCAGTGCTATGTGATGTGAACACATCCTCTTCTCCCAGCTGTGATATCAGACTGTGGTTGGACATATTTGCATGCTCAGCGCTGTTTGTCTGCAGTAATTCATCACCAGCCTCTGAAGTATTGAAAGCATCAGCATCTATCAGCAGCTTTCTGTCAATGGTGTCTGTTTTTAAAAGAACACAAGAATTATTTCACATCAGGAGTGCATGTAACAGACTACTTACTCCTAAAAGGATAAAGGAACAGTGGATTGTTCTACTTTGGCACAACCCATCAACACTGAGACAGGAGTGAAGCTGATAGCTGACAAGAGTGGAAATTAATGCTTGCAACCTACTAAAGGGATGGTTCAGGGAGGAATCAAATTTACACAAATTCTGCACTTACCACAAACGTAGTCAATCCAAATGTTTGACTCAAACTTTTTCGACTTAAGTATCCTCAAATAAACTTTGTGAACTTCGGAATAGGATAAGGTTTTATCTGGGTTACGATTGAATGGCAGATAGAGCCTTATAATACTAAGGTCATGACTTGTCTATGGTGTTTCTGCAAATAAAGGGCATTGTTATCTATAAAAAAAATAACAAAACTAGACCTCAATTAGCCGACTACGCAAAAAAAAGTTGTGGAAGACATTTGGAACCCAAAATCCCTCTAAAATGTGCACCATTTGCACTTGATTTAGGAAACGTTTTATATACAAATTATATTATGATGTCGTTTGAAGCAAATGTGTGTTGATCATAGACCGCAAATCTTATATATGGTCAATGGTGATGATGTTCAGGGGCACCACTACGAAGTTTGGGCTTCCTGGCAGACTAATACGCAAGGTCCCACACCCCAGACAATTTTTGTTTCCTAGAGTCTTTTTGGGGGCCCCCTGCCTACTCAGGGCTCTTGGAATCTTCCCTACGTTCCCCACCTTTCCCACACCCCCATGATGTTTCCATAACGCTAAATGGTGGTCATAAGCTTTCATTACGCGCACAAGTAAAGTAGTAAAATAGTAGTAAAAAATATCAGATGTGAGTGGAAAATACGTGGCCTTTTTTCTTTTTCTTTTTTTAAACCCCAAAACCATCATTTTAATGTGAGTGTTTGGGTAAATTGACTTTAGATTCATAATAGACCATATTGACAGACTCATAATAGACCATATAACCCTTTGCAATTCCCTCGAGTGGCGCAGAACCCCGAACGACAGCACACCATCTCAGGTGGGGGAGAAAACAAGTGCACAACGCGACTGCTCATTCGTTCCTCTTGCGCTTTACTCCTGCACTCTGACCTCGCGCGCCCGGATCACAGCTGACGACTTCATTATTTCCTGTCTCGTTGTCGGTGTCCTCGCGTTTGCGCCCGAGCAGCGCGCGGGCAGGCGGACGAGCGCGCGTGTCAGTTCAAATGACACGCGCGCCACTTCGCCGCGCGCCCGATGCTCTCGTCACGCCGGCACGCCGGCACGCGCGCGCGGCCCCGGGGGCGCCGTGCGCGAGCGCTGCTGAGCCGAACTGAAATGAACTGAATTGTCTCTGCGCCGCGCTGACGCACCGGCAAACAGCGCGAGCGACGAGAGTGAGTGACGAGAGTGAGTGACGGAAGGCGCCAGGGTGTTTTTTTTTCTCTTTTCGTGTGTGTGTGTGTGTGTGTGTCGCGCCTCGTTCTCACGACCGCCAGCTGCCACACCGAGTGCCGCCATCAGTCAGATTTAACCGGCAGATGGGCGAGACTAAACTCCGCCATGTAATAAAGTAACGATTCTGGAGAAGAAAAAAAACTCGAATGCAGCCTACACACATTTTGCACGCGAGCAGCAAACACATGTTTAATGTTCGCATTTTGTTTTCTATAGTCATGCCCTAGGAGGCTAACGTAGCTAACAAGTCGCAATAAACAATTAGCATAATGAGGTTCAATTTTATTCATTTATTAAACGAACATCACGCCGGTTACGAGTTGATGTTAAACTCTTATCTCTGCCGTGAAAGCCTCAAATGTGAATAGAATTAGAGCAATGAGAGCATGCTACTCTAAAAAAATAAATGTTCTGAGCTCAGACAATCTTAATCAGTCACATCATAAACGGTTTTATTTGCAAGTCTGTCAACATTGTGGCGCGTTTCCTTACATATAAAGCACGCTCTAGCGCTCTCTGCTGGCTAAAATCTATTCCCAAACATTTTCACTGTAATAAAGTGCACTGAGGCAGCAAGAACGCTACTCTTGGACTCATCGGTTTGTCCCTCTGAGACAACCCTTAAAGATTCTGTGCAGAACCGTACAAGAGGGTTTCCCTTTTAGAAAAGGTTCCAGGTAGAACCCTTTTAGAACCGTCAATAATCTAAAGAACCCTGGAGGAAGCCTTTTTTCTTCTTCTAAGAGTGTAGGTAACCCAAACTTAATAAATCTGAGCTACAAAATCAAACTGCACAGTTAATTGTAATATGTCGATTCTTAAAATGAAGATTTTTCTTATATTTGAGAAGAAAAAAAAAATACTCTTTACTTCTATTACGTGTGATACACTCGGCATGTTTTATTTGGCAGTTTACAGTATATACAGTACTTTGTTCGTGTGGTCCCTCTGAGTGTAAGTAGGCTACGGTGGTGCCATTTGTGCTCAACACAACAGCTTCTTAATTAACAACAAAACACTTTGGGTTTTTTTTTTTTACAAAGCCATTACCTAAGGAGATAAGAAATTAGTCAAACTCACTTTGTCAGTTACAGTTGAATAACATAATGATTAACATAGTAATTACAAATCAAAGCTCTAAAAGGATCACCTGACATAACTAGAATGTTAATATGCACTTTAAACATACTCTCATCCCTCAAGCTGTAAGTTCAGAATAGTTGGTCTTTTCAATAGATGTTACTCCAATGAGGTCATTTTTCCTACCACATCAATAATGCATATAGAAGTTGTGCCTATTTACACATTACATCACACTGGCCTACCATTTGTTAGTCAC
>JAOUQW010000034.1:23020727-23033819 GCA_028565825.1 Olivaichthys viedmensis | reverse complement strand
ATTTGTTAGTCACCAGGTTTTTTTTTTAATGCACATTTCTTTTTAGTAATTTTAATATACATACAAGCATTTTTCTTTGTGCAGAATCAAGAAGAGTCAAGCTGGCGGTGAAATCTCAGTGAAGCTATTGCATGATCCTGGGTGCTGACCTGTCATTGCAGGCGGTTTTCCTGAGACGCACTCCTCTGCGGATGGACTTCAAAATGTCCTCACCCTCTGAGGGGTGTGCTGGGTCCAGTTGGCATTCTAGGCTGGCCTGGGCGTCTGGTGGAAATGGGAACTGGCCATCTCCAAGAGCATGGGCACTGGCTACCAGCTCGCCAATCTTCTCTACCAGGCTGTGACGGTTGGCAGCCAGAAGCTGGTCCTCCTCAGTGCTGAGAGCCGTAGCCCCAGGCTGCTGGGCATAAACACTCATCTTAGTGCCTGTGCCCCAAGCCGCTGGGTTAGGTAGGCTCATCCGCTTGGGCGAAGCTTTGTACTCCAGGGTATCCAGAGATTCTTCGTTGTACAGGCTTTCCTCACTGCCATTGTGCTCTGGAGGAGGGCTGGGGAAACCAGGCGAGTCTGGCACGGTTGGTGTCTTTACTGGGACGATGGGAGGACGGATGGGAATCGGGCCCACGTTAGACGGGGTGCGTCTCACGCCAGTTTTCGAGGATGGGGTCCGACGAATGGTGGCTGTGCCAGAGGATATGACAGCCCTCCCTCCTCCTTTGCCATTGGATCCAGGTGCACCATGGGCACCTACACCTCCAGGGAGCCCCGCGGTGCTTGCAGGTCTCTTGGTCTGGATCATGCGACGGTAATTCTGGGCCAGGTTGCTGTTCCGAGGAACAGTAGAAGATTTGTCAAAGTCTGCCTGAGAATCACAGTCGACATCTCCATTCATAGAGTAGCAGTCATAGTCGGAACCTGCAGACAGACATCAGGGGGAATTATGCGCTAAGAATGTGGCCAGTCCTTACTATTAATTATTAGGTTCTGTTTGTGTCAAAATGACAGATTTAAAAAAAAATACTAAGAGGGGAACTATATTCAAAATGATCTTGTTCAGAATGAGGTGTTGCATTGCTGCATTTAAGATAAAAAGACAAATATGTGTTCAGGATATCAATTGTATATATGGGCATTTTGTCCTGACACATCAGTTTAGGTGAGAACAAAGATTCATTTTGATCAGTTGTATCCAAAGTATTGAGACAATTAGCTGAATATTGGTTTTGTACAAAGACTAAATACCAAGAATACACATTCTCAACTCTGTTCTGTTTGCTCAGTGCAACTGAAAGCATTTAACCAAATAAAAACAAGATGCCAAAACTGGATCAGATGTATCCAAAGCACGATCAGGCAGACCAAAAGTGACCTCACCATCAGAAGAGCAATACGTAAAGCTTTGTTCACTGAGAGAGAGAACAGCAACTTCACCACAGATGAAGTTCTGTTAAAAGAAGGCTAGCCAGTAGTGGTCTCAAAGGACGAGTAGCATCTCTAAACCACTTCTCAGGAAGGGAAACAAGTGGATCACTGGATCATTTCACAGTGGATCACTGGAAAAATCCCTATTTACTGAAGAATCAAAGTTTGAAATTTATGGCAGTAACAGAAGGGTTTATGTAAGGAGACAAACAGAAGAGAGATTGATACCACAGTGGATCAAAACAACAGTGAAACATGGTGCTGGATTTTCAATGCAGTCTCAGACTTTTGGACCCCACTGATATGTATACCAATATAGTATTTTTTATTACAGCCTTCTTTTATATCAGGTCTTGTTGCTGTATACAACTACATTTAATTTTTAACATCTTAGAATTAAATTTTTTGTAAATAGAAGTACATTTTCTTTTTTGCATTCAAAAACAATGAGTGATGCAAACCTTTGCACTTGACTGTACCTATAGCACTGTAAAGTATTAACCTGTAATGCTGTGTAAGGCACTACATGTGTTTATATGTGAGTGTGTGATACTGTGTGTTAGGGGGTTACCATGTGAGGGGATGGTATCCTCGGAGCAGGACGGAGTGGTGTTCTGGGTGCTGTATCCGCTGGAATACTGCAGGGAGTCACAGCTGCTCTTCTGCTGCTCCAGACTCAGACCACGAGTCAGAACCATGGCCAGCTCACTGGCTGCAGACATCATCGGCTTCCCGTGCTTGGAGAGGAGAAGGAAGAGAGAGATAGATAGAGATACAGACAAAAGAGAGATATTGTCATACAGTTAATGAAAATAACATGCATTAAAGAGTTAGAAAATCTGTTTACACTTAAGCACTTTCTATTTTATGGTTGCAGTTGCACAAGGGTCATTTGACACAGGAGGATTACTCAGTTAGCTGGATACTTTAAGCCAATAGTCCAGTAACCTTTTTGCAGGTTATCTCTCTTATCAAGGTTTTACATCATTTGTCTTGTGTCACTTTGTGTCTTGTGTTAGTTATTTTCTACGCACCTTGGCACTGAGGTTTGCAGGGCTCACTCTAGTCCTGTAAGGGTCCTCAGGGTTCAGGGAGCCTCTCGGTCCACTAGGGGACTCTACAGTCTCACTCCTGCGTTGCAGTACAGCCCCCTGCTGCTCGTAGTGAGCTACTTTCAACCAGTCCTGCTGCTGGAACAAATAAAATTATTTTGGACCAATGCAACTAACGTGCAAGCAAACTGCGAATAGATATGTGTGGCACAGCATTTGCGAGTGGTTGTAACTGCATATATTAAAGGGGAAAGAGATGAACGGCTGAAATTGAAAACATTAAAAAGGTGGCAAAAGCAAGTAAATGAAAAATGTAAATGAAACGAAATTAATTAAATAACGTGTCTGAAAGGCATAACAGAAAGCAAGAACCAATATGAAATGTGACCAACTGGTCAAAATAAAAACAAACCTTCCAGTGATGAACTTTTGTTGTGGGTGAGGGGGAGTTTGATCCAGGGGAATGATTATAAGACATGAAAGGGAGAGGCCTGATGGTGCCATTGTAAGTGTGAGCAAGGTGGAAAGTGGCGAAGGATAAGCCAAACTGTGGAGACGGAATGACATTTGGTCAGATTGCGAGAATGTTTATGAAGGACAGACTCCGTTGAGCTATACAAGGCAGTGTAACAGGAGAAGAATGAAATACATAAGGCATGTAACGCCAAGGTAAAAACATTAAAGAAGGCCCAACTAAATGGAAATTAAAGAAAAAAAAAAGCTAAAACTGAAGAAGAAGCAAAAATTGCAAAAGGACAAAAGAGTTGAGTGGGAGAATGTATTGATTGCAGTTTGATATGTTGTCAAGAGTTAGACACCAAGTTATGGTGTAAGGTGTAATACTCACTGCTGTGGGAGAGCCACACTCGCTTACAGACTGGCAGGTCTCTGATGCTTCAGAGGATGCAGAGCTAGATGACTTCTGTTAAGAAGATGCATTGAAGATGGTGAGTCAAGGAAATACATGATGAGGTTAATGCCCCATACACAATGTCAAGTTCCCTCTAATAAATAGAGACACACTCCCAACAATATGCTGTTTAAGATTAAATGAGCAGATCACCTGGCTGGTAATGTCAGACGGCATGGGAGAAGGAGATTTGGAGTGCATGTTGGCATCATGGGAGATGAATCCGGAATCATGAGAGGAGACGCTGCTCAGGCGATGGGCACCACCTGGTGGTAGATGCACCAAACTAAGAGACGAAGAGAGAAAAAGTTAGAGCTTTGTGTAAATTACCATAATATTAAGTGACTCATTGTCACTGCATTAAGGCCTAAATAATTAAAGGTGCAGTTTGTAGTGTTTCTAGACCTGTAATAATTATATAATTAAATATAAAAGGTATCTAAGATACCTTAGAAAGACTGTGATTTGTAATACAGTCAGCTCCAGAATTATTGGCACCCTTGGTAAAGAAAAGTTAGCAAAAAATGTCTTTGTGGTTAATTATCTTCATCTCACACTGAAAATATGAGATAAATCTAACCTTTAATTTAAGCAAATTTATTCTAAGAAAATAAAAAACCCTTATCCATTTTTTTTAAAAACAAAACCACATGTGTCACAATTATTGGCACCCCTGCATTTAGTACTTTATGCAACCTCCCCTTGCCAACATAGCAGCACTGAGTCTTCTCCTATAATGCTCAATGAGATTGGAGAATACAGAGCAAGGAATCTGAGACCACTCCTCAATACAGAACCTCTCCAGATCCTCCAGGGTCCTAGGTCCTCTCTGGTGGACTCTCTTCTTCAGCTCACCCCACAGGTTTTCAATGGGGTTTAGGTCAGGATGAAAAGCTTGATTCTGTGCTCCTTGTACCATTTTTGTATGGATTTGCAGAGGCAACCATATTTTCATTTAAAATCTCCTGGTACTTCATGAAGTCCATAATGCCATGTATCCTAACAAGGTTCCCAGGGACTTTGGGGATTAGTAGGGATTAGGTTCTTTTCTGTATAACCATCCTTTACACTAAAGCCACTTTAGTGTAAAGTGTTTTTTTACACTAAACCCACCTTGAGTGTTTGTTGCCAAAAAGCTTTATTTTTGTCTCATCTGACCATAGAACCGTCAAAACAGTCAAAGTTCCAGTAGCGTCTTGTAAACTCCAGGCGCTTACGTTTGTGGTTAGATGAAGAAAACGGCTTTCTTCTGACACGCCTTCCAAAAGGTTTGTTGGCATGGAGGTGGTGTCTAATTGTAGCTTAGCTGTGCGTGGGGGCAAAATACATGTGCGTCTTCTTACAGGCTGGTTCATTACAGCTCCGGTTGTTCTAAACTTCTTAATTATTGCCCTTACAGTGGATATGGGCATGAACATGCTTCAGTTGCATTTTGTTCATAAGAATTTCTAGGGGTGCCAATAATTGTAACACATGTGGTTTTGTTTCAATAAAAATTTGGATAAGCGTTTTTTGTTTTCTTAGAATAAATTTACTTCAATTAAAGGTTAGATTTCTCTCATATTTCCAGTGTGAGATTAGGCTAATTAACCACAAAGACATTTTTTCATAACCTTTGTTATCCATCTTTACCAAGGGTGCCAATAATTCTGGAGCTGACTTTATTGCCATGCAATGGATCTGGCTAGTTTTCTTTTTACTGGTTTCTGTTTATATTTTTCCAGCCCAGCTCTGCTCCTTTCTTTCCTTAAAAGGCAACTCACAAGGCGTATTTAGCTTCAGCTAAGGGGTGGGGTCAGTTGTGGGAAGGGAAAGGCTTGTCAATGTTTTGATTGCCATTCGCTTCGCAGGCAGCCGAGGGCTCTAAAAATGTTTAATAGTTTAAGTATAACAAAAGTAACAACTACATTCCAATGTTGCACTAAATGATGAAACTAATGAACAAATGCTGCAGTAAGAGTATACATTACAGTAACAGTGGAGTAACAGTGTGAAACATCATTGATCTGATAAGTTAAGCACCTGCACAAGCTGCTCTTCCTGGAGCCAACACTGCTGGGGGAAGAGGGGGGAGTCTGGTAGGACCAGCTGTAGTCAGAACCCTTCAGGTCCAGGATAACCTAGTAGAGGACAACATAAGTTATATGGGAAGACCAGACAAAAATATACAGGGTTCGTACTGCTTTTCTAAAGTGAAATTCAAGCATTTTTCCAGCACGTTTTTCCAGATTAAAATGGTCAGTTTATATCATTTAAATGTATTTATATAATTTAAAAGTGTTATAATGGCTGTTATAATTATAGGCTGTTTGGCACGAATTATAAATCTCAAGACGCCAATTTCTTTCTTGCAGAATTTGCAATATGCTTATGAAAAGCTTCTTCAGCCCTCGCTGTAACCATGGCCTTTCATTTTCTATCCAATTTTTACGTTGAACAGACAGTCGGGTGTGATGGTGTAAAGTTACTGAGCAGGTAAGCACTTGATACTTGTAGAAGGCACTGGCCACTTGCTGCTTCAGGGCCAGTGCTAACTGCTAACATATAACCCCATCGAGAGAATTTATTTGGACCCATAGGCTCAGTGGGCACACAATATACGCACAATACGCCGAAGAAAGATTTGTAAAACTACAGAATGCTTTTGTTATTCAGTCCTCTGATGGAAAAATTGAGCATTTTCTAGTCATTTATTCAAAATTAAGTGCATTTTTAAGACTTTTAACTGTATAACAGTCCTGACAATCTGTATCAAAGAATCTGAAAACGGGTGTGACCATAATGGTAGAGTGGTGAGTACTACATACAATCTAATGCATCATTATAACAGTTTAGGAAGGCACCTGTTCACTGGCCTCTGGCAGTTTATGTGGGTCAGTGGTCAGCACAGTAAGGTCATCTATAATGCCCTGGAGATGAGTTACCTCTCCCAGCATAGAAATCTCTCCATTCTGAGAATTAAAAACACACACAATCAGTTCAGACCCTTCATACACACCTAGCCATCAAGCCGTATTATGCTGCATGACCTTCTCTACACTCACCACTACAGGCTGCAGGAAGTTAATGAAAGTGCAGTAGCGCCCCCTCTCCTCAAGGAGGGCTCGGCGCACGGCCTGTTTCTCCGTCTCCTCCATCAAGAGGTGCATGTCACTCACATCCTGCATAGCACTGTCCAACTGAGGCTGCAACCCTCCTCGACCTTCCAGAGTTAAACAGGAGAAGCAGAGAAAACGAGCAGATGAGGCCAAGGGAAATAAAAAAGGAGGTCAATTATAATAAATGCATTATGGAATACTGAGGGTCATCGTGCACAGACAGACCACAAAACTGGAATATGAAATGGCAAATCAGGCAGTAGTTGTGATAGATGAGAACATGAGATGAGATGTCTGAAGAGAATGTTAGCACAAATATTCCACAAGGCTACTATATCTGACAACAGATTAAGGGCTGAGTATAATTAGCTTCCATGCAGGAAACGTCTTCACTAATAGAGAGATGGCATGCTTTTGTTCGACCTTCACACGCCCAGTGTTTAGAAGGTCCCAAATACAAATACCAATGAAATGAAATCGAAGCATGCTGTGTTTTGAATGGAGAATGGTATTGAGTAAAAATCAGAGACATGCACTACAAGTGTTTTTCAGGAACACCACAACATACAGATAATCAAGTCTTTTGAGTTAAATGAAATGGGCTTAGGCTAAATGTGGTAAGGTAATAGCTTGTGCTTAAATACATACCCGAGAGTTCTAAAGTTTATAAGGTGCACAGGTCAAGCAAGCAAGAGCAGGAGAGAGATAAAGAGAGAAAAGGCAGGTGAGATAAAGACCATTAGAAAGAAAAAATTGCAAAGTGAGGAGGGATGCAAGAGAATCCAATTTGTAGCAGGTCAACAAAGCACAAACATTAGCTCAAAACACAGTACAAATATTGAAAAATGTATCACAAAATCTGCCTAGCAAAGTCTGCTTTAGTCCTCTGAAATCAAATGCATTGCGTCTCCACCAGAGGGTGCCATTGAGCAGAATGGGCCACACTCTGCCTATCACAGCTGTTGTAGCCTTCCCTTTGTAACTTTAAATCTGACTTTATTTATGCAGCCAACAGAAAGGACCTCATCCCTGAGTTATATTTCATTCTAGTGCTGCACATGGCGACCATGTCAGTCCTCACAGAAGAGTTACTGTGTTACTAAGGAGACACAATTAGCTTTGCAACGAGCAAGGAAAGAATTGCGACGGCAGAGGAGTGTAACAGACCTTTCCTGGCCTTCTTCTGTAGTTTCAGAGTGTCAGAGTGTTTCTTCTTGATCTCCTGCCGAGACCGCTTGTACTCTGTAAGACAGAAAGAAGCAGAGAAAAAGTGAGACAGAATTGTTTGATACAATCGACAAATTTATTGTTGCCATTATAAAGCATATATTATAACAAATTCTCCTAAACGCTACATTCAGACATCAGCAATACCTTTGGCATGATCTTTATCTAAAAGAGCAGTGATCTTCTTCCACTCCTCTATCTTGTCTTGGAGTGGTGCGACCATTTTCTCCATAAGTGCACTGAATGTGGTGGAATAGGAGGGCATAATAGCATCAATAAAAAGCGATGCATAAGCAATGTGAATATGAAAGCATTCTCAACATTTATTAGACCTTTAGCATAAATGTGAGTGTAAACTCACTCACTGCAAAAAATAAGGCCCGTTAAGCAGTGGATTGATCGATGGAAGTTTAAGGTCATCCGGACAGTTGAAAATCAATGCCTGGCATGGCCAGAGACTTTCCTCTCACACTTAATTGAAGTGGAGGCAGGGTTAAAAGTAGTAAGGGACATGATTGCATCGATCTCTTACTTGGTGAAGTGTCGCAGTTTGGCCTCAATGCTGCGGTGGCGCATGCACATTCGGGTCAGAGCAGAGCCAATGTCCCTGGTAGCGCCTAGAAAAACAGGCACGACTGAACGTTAGACAAACAAGCTTCAAACACTAAAGTCAGGACCACATAACCACAACAAGACAATAGCTAGAATGCAAGGAGGTGTTTAAAGCGGACAGGCCACTGAGCAGACAAAAGGTCATGCAAGGTCAAAACATTGTAAAACAGTCAGATTATAACACTCAGGTTTACTTTAAAAATGTTAGGAAATAATAAATACAGTACATTCTAAAAATCCAAATGCTTATTTGGTTATCCACATAGGCTTATATATAGGAAATCTTAAGTAGCCGGGTAGCACTGTATATTAGTCTGATAAGACCTACAGCAGAGCTTCTCATATCAAGGCCAGTAAAACACACAAGCTTATATTGGCAGATACTGTGAAGCTAAAATGCTTCTGTAACAGGCTGTAAGTGTAAGGAAATGTATATGTTACTTCCTCTATGTGATCTATGCACTCTATGTGTTATTAAAAAACAACTTAAAACAACATCCACAATTTTAAATAACATCCAACAATTAAAGAGAGCAATAAGTGCTTCCTGAAACTAAAACCACAAAGGTAATTGCAATGGAGGAATCATGCCTGTCTGTGTGTACACATATGTTTGAGTAGTCCATGTCTGTAGTCCGTGACTGTATATTTTCTCCTGATGTATTCTACGTAAGGTGACGTGTGAACCTTTGTGTCAGGAGAAAGGCTCAGCCGGGTCCTCCCGTTCTCCTTTTCCCCCTCGCTCCAGCCACATCCAAAGGGAAAAGGAGGGAGCCTAGTAAAGGGATATCCCTCTATTCTCTCTCGCTGTGTCTGCCTTTCCTGTCCGCTCTGTTTCCTAAATACCATTATTTCAGGAGAGAATGGGAGAGGCCTGTGCTAATCTGGTCTGCTGCAGCAGCACGCACTACAAAAGCTTCGCTACACGATGTGTACCTGAAATACAGCTCTATGGATTACACTCATAATGTGACACTCTCAAAGCACAAAGCATACACATAGATCTATAAAAAAAATCTAGGTACACTAGCTGTAAACTGATTGTCTGCTTATGTAAATCCCACTTATTTTACTAATAAATATAAAGTGACTGTAGAGAGGTTTGTATAATTTAACTGTAGATTAGGGATGGGAAAAAATATCCAATTCTTAGATGCATCGTGGTTCTCTTTTGAAAGATTCTGCATTGATGCACAAAACGTCAAAAACTAATTTTTACATTAATATTTTTTTAAATGAAAAATGTCAAGAATACCAAATATTCTTTATGAAAAACAAATGCATTAAGCCTAGTGTTTTTTAATGAAGGATGAAACCAATAATACTATGTGCTAAAAGCAGCAAGTGGTTATACTGAAAAAAATCTAAATGTAGGCTATAGAAATAGAAAAATTGAGATTTGGTCTGTCACAATTATGAAATTTTGGCTGACAATTAATTGCCATATAAAAATCGCTATTAGCGATATGATTGTCTTTTCTGTAGATTTTTTGCCAATCTTATAATATAAGCACAATAGAAGTGTAATAATGCACATACTGTACATCTTATGAAGAACAGCCATTTGTCGACATTGAATGCGGAAAATAAATTAAATTGACTTTTTTTTTAAATGCAAAAGGAAGTCATGACCCAAATAATAACTTAACTATATAAAACCAATCACAAAGAGGCTACTAAAAAATAAAAAATGCAATATAGCAAAAACTATGTAAATAAATAAGGTAATATGGCAAATACCGCACCATGGCACTATGTTTAATTACAATTCTAAATACACTATACAGTAAATATGACAGTGTTACACGACAAAACATACCTACAAATAGTTCATAGATTAAAGACATTGATCAGGAAAAATCATTAAAATATGATGGCGCAGTAATTTGATTATTTCGATTAATCTCGTGTTCGCCACTGCACTCTGCTTGAGCGACTAAATACATTTATATGAAAATATATGATTGTGAAATCAAATAAAAACGGTTAATTGCAATCGCCTCAAATAATCCCAATTGGCTCAAATAATTGCAATTCATCAAATAATTGATACACAGTGTTAATCTATTTTGTCTTCTGGCTCACTGCGTGGGACGTACAGTGATGGCAGTCTTACAACCCAGGTGTCAGTGAAAGGAAGGAAAAGTGAAAGGTCAGACGTCCAGGAACGCCAGGAAACAAAATGGAAAAATGACCCACACCTATAATTTGTCCCCAACAAGCACAGGGATACAAGCACTTGTATCCAGATACGTGTGTGAACGGGTAATGTGCAAATATATACAAATGTAACAGCTTTCAGAAATATCCATCATGTTTTGTGTCAGTTCTAATTTAATTTGGTCGAGTTTATTGTCTTCAATAATTCAGTTATTAAGATGCTATACTCTTTTTTTATGTCTTTTCTGTGCATTTCCCCCTGCATCACAGTTGCAGTTCAGCTTAAACATGAAGAAATTCAGGACAAGAAATGCGTGGGTGTGGGGTTCAATCTTTTTATCTCAAAAACAGACCATCCCAAAATCACTGTTAACTTTACGCCGACACCCTCCAACCTCACACACACAAACACATAGACACATACACACACCTGCCAGCTTCCCTTTCCCTTCCCCTCCCTCGAGGGATCAGCAGACAACTTCATCCTGAAAGAGCTCAGAGTCTTCCTGCATCCAGCAGTCCCTTGGCCTCCCGCCCTGACCGGACGTGTGCGACTCCCACAGCTTTTCCCGAGCCTGAGATGCTCCATTCAGCCTACTGCCTGCTCCGTCCAGCACCTGCCCACGCCTGGGGAAGCCATTTAGCCGAGCTACAGCGGAGGGGGCAAGGAGCACTCCGGAGGGACTACTCACGTGGTTGCTCATGTTCTACCACTGAGGGCATTTTCGCCTGTGTGAGCTTATGAAAGCATATGGAAAAGCTATAATAAACAGGACAGGAGCTACTTTAACATTATAAAGCTCTAGGGTCTATATTTTGGAGAGGAGGCTTTGGGACATCTGTTTTATACGTTTGTCTGTAACTAGAAGGGATTCGGCACTGGAAAAGCTCTAACAACCAGGATATTTCCCAAACCTCAGCCAACAATAGACGATTTTGAAGCTGATCCCATTCTAATCAAACTTAACCCCATTTATGTAATTATAAAGCTGGAGTGATTTCAGATAATCCAGGAGAGAGACATTTTGCTGACCGAAAGCACATACACGTGCCACACATTTTAGCATCGGATCAAATCCCTGATTTAAAAAATAGCCTCACGGGTGTCTGAAATGATGACGACCCTGTTAGAACTATACATTCATGGAATTCAGAGAAGCTTGAGTTATTTTCTTTCTGTCTCCTCCTAAATGCCCTAATTTGCTGTCTGTTCCCCTGGCTCCTTCTCTTTGTCCCAGACATGTGTGTACGTGTGCAGGTGCAGCCGAGGCTGACAGGCGCTCTGGGGCTGCGTGTGGAAGGCTGCAGTCTCCATGGTTTCTCTACACGGCCTGCCGAGGAGCGAATTAATGCCTGGCACCACAACAGCGCATCAGTGTGAGTGAGTCAAACAGAATTATTCATGGAACGTCTCAGTTCAGTCTCCCTGCAGCACGGCATGTCTTGCTCACTTTCAGATATATCCAAAATACACACATTTATACATCAGGTCAAAGAAGTACAAAGACATGGTTTGGATATATTAATTTTGAAAAATTCAGCCAACACACTCATTCTGTACACCTTACATGTGAAGATGATGTGTAATCAAACTGTCTTTTTTTCTTTTTGAAACTGAAACTACTGTAGAAGGGAGAAATTGTGTGATGCCTTCTCCCACATCTGGAGAAGTACCCTAATAGCACTTTTCCACTGGACAGCCGAGTACGGCATGCTGGCGTAAAAAAATCTGTGATACGCCAAATGACCCAAACTGCCTTGAATTTGACCCTTCCTGCAAGGGTACCAAGAGTGCTGAGCAGGAACACACAACCAGAGTCAGATAACCACTATCTTGAAAAACACTCGCTAGCTAGAATCGCTTTTCTATTGGACCATTCGACACAACAATCTTCAGTAGTGTCTGATAACTTTCCCATCAATTACAGTGGAAAACACCTGCTGTATCTGTCTCTTCATATAAAACTAAATACTGAGTAAACAGTAAATCAGACCTTGAAGCTCCTCCATTTTTGCTACTGTTGCTAGTGTTTACAGTTAACAGCAACATCACATGGGAAATGATGTCGCCACCCCACAACCTCCAGAGAACTCTTCCTTCTTTCATGGGTACGGGATGCAATGCAAAATGGATAGATCGAGATTCGAATTAGTAACCATACCATGTCGTAGCGCACTGTCTGGTGGAAAAGAGCTATAAGTGTCACAGATTGACTGGAGTATCATTTACATAAAGAAGGAACTAGGATTGCTTGCTATGGACGAAAATAGCATGTTGCAATTATACTGCTACACATTGTGATAGCGATATGCCTGTGAATACATTAAAACAAACTAGTGAAGCTGCTATGTGTCAAGATTGGCCTGCATTCATTTTACCAAAATGTTTTTTGTATCACACCAACGTCACAATATTTCATAACACCCACAGAAAAGGTATCTCTGAGATAGTCAGAATCTTCATGTCACGCGCGCGGCTGAGCGCGGGACATAGCGTGGCGGTCGCTATGGCGACGGCCGCCATGCGCTTGTGCGTGTGTTCGCCTGTCCCTGTCACGTGAGTCATGTTAAATGTTCCCAGCTGTTCCTTGTTCGTTCTTTGATTTCTAAG
>JAOUQW010000034.1:22995306-23006913 GCA_028565825.1 Olivaichthys viedmensis | reverse complement strand
TCCGTAAAGTGGAGGGAGTGTTTGTGTTTGGAAACCCAGAGGTGTCAGTTGTGGCCATAGGCTCCAATGTGTTCGATGTCCTTGGAACTCTATAACGTGACACTCTTTTTGCTCTGATTACTGTGAAGATTTGTCACCTGAGTTGCGAGTGTAGTTTTGTGGCCTTGGCACTGAAGTCCTCCCACACTGGATATGAGTTCTAGTAAAAGAGCAAAAAGAGTGTCACGTTATAGAGTTGCCAAGGACATCGGACGTAGGTTCGTGTATGTCATACACCCTGTTCTCTTTTTATGCACACAGGTATACACACACTTCATGTATACACCTTTCTTCCCAACAAGAAAGATCAGAAAAACACCTCCGATGAGGAACAGATGTTAGTCAAGCATAAACAGACTTCCATTTACACACATTACCCTCTAATATCAGTTTATTACAATGAAGCTAAGCAAAGTGTCCCCAAGGCTGTGTCATCTACCAAAATCACGGGAAAATGATATTGGGTATAAAGAATCTTTCAGAGAAAATGCTTTCTCTGTTTACAATTATTCTTCTCAACTCTGACCCTGCAGGCAATGTACAACAATTTTATGACTCCAATGAAAAACAGATCTGCCTTGTTCAGCAGATGCTCTTCAGACAGAAAGCAGGAGAATATAAAAACAGGCAGTTATCTCTGAAACCCTCTGAACACTGTCTCTGGACCTAAGAGCTTCACTTGTAAAATGGACACTAAAAGCATTCCCAGGAATTAATGTCGTCATTGAACATTCTTGTAATGAACATGGCTGTATTAACAGAGGACTGAAAATGAACTTGAGAACTGTACTAACTGGTGTAGAGAAGTGAAAGCCTCTAATGGCCATGAACAATGAGACGCATCTTCCACAGATTTCATATGATCCCTGTCCTGGAGGCGACTGAAAGGAAATTAGCTCAACACACCCAGTTCCTTGTTGAAGTATATACAAAAGTGACTTTCTTGTATTGTTCTGGTATTATCTCAGGAGCCAGAACAGACTGGTTGTGTTAAATAGATAAACCTTCACACACATATTTTATCAAAAGGTACAGGGAAATAAGGCGAATAAATCATAAAAATAACGCTTATTCTTTTCATAAAAGACACACAGAGCACTAATTACAACTTTGGGCAACATTTGAGCACATGTCTCAACACCTGACACACTTGATCTGTTTTCTTTAACCTAATCCAAACTTGATGAAGGATGTGAAGGAGGGGGCATGGCCAGTTCATATTTTCTTTGGATTAGCAGGACTTTGTTTTGGTAAATTTTGGTAAAAGTGGCGTATCACTTCTTTAATTTACTTAATTCAATTAACTTCTGTTTCCAACCACATTTTCTCCTCTACTTAAACTTCGAGACCTTGGAATTATAAGGTTCTATCTGAGAATTCTGTGATTTTAGAGCCATAACGTTTCGACCCTCAATAAGATCAAAGCAGATACTTTTCAACTTGATATTCTTTTATGCTTTTATGCTTTTAAGCAATGTAAGAAGAAAAAGCTTCTTACATATATTCAGTGGCATGTACATAACACATTTATAACATTACATAACTTTTGAGTTAGATAGAACCTTATAATTCCAAGGTCTCTGCACATTCTTAATGCAGTTTAAATTCAATATGTAACAAATTCTATTACATTTAGCAAAAAAACATGATGTGTCCTCCAAAGTTTTCTAAGGCAATCCAGTGTGTTTGGTCCTGAAAAGGTCTTGAATTAGACATAGTCTGACTCTTGGGATATTACCGCCATGCCGAACACATTTCCTGCTGCAGAGATTGCCATGTTCATTGTCACAGCCACAGGTGGTTAATTAGCTTTCATGTTGTGTGGAGCAAAAAGGCATGCAAAGATCCTTCACTCTTTAGGAGGACTGACATACAGCAACGTACTTGTTTTTTTCTTTTACTGAAATATTAACCTAGTAATACTAACATAACATGTCTCTATATATCTTGGCCCATTTAGCCTCCATATCATATCTCCAAATCCTTTTAAAACTAACCCAAGGTTAAGGTTCAGCCTGACTGGTGATTTCTCAATAACCTTCTATCTTTTTCATATCCCCCATTTTGCTGCCAAATGCAATAAAATAATTAACTCTCAATTCAGCCCCATTATGAAACTGGGCTGAAAATATAATATCCTTGCCATAGACACATACCTTCTCAAAGACAGGATGCTATAAGTATCATAACTACAATAAGTCTGTAAAGGAAATGGAGGCATCTCCATCTCTCACTGGTCATTCCTTACACTAAGGAGGAAAAAGCCTTCAACACTTTAGGCCTCACTAACAACACCGCTGTCTCCCCTCCATCTCTCTCGGGAAGTTAATGTGCCACATGTCAAAAAAGCAGCACAATGCCAAGCCTGAACCTAAGCCTAAGCTAGGTCCAGGCACTTATATAATGCACAGTCATCTGGCTTCCGCCCCAGGAAGTTCACTATGTGATGGCATTCAAAGCAGCAATAACAGTGACTCCTGGCAGCGTGGGAGCATAGTAGCCAAGTATCAAATCGTACACACAGCTGCTACGCTCTGTTCCAGCAAAGCAATGGCCTGGCAGGTTACCCAAAAAGTTGCAAACAACTGTAGGATGTGAGATTCAAGCTCTGATAAACAGCCTTTTAAGACTTGAAAAGTGAAAACTCTGGAGGACAGCAATTCAAGACTTGAAGACTTGAAAAGAGGGAAGTCAAGCATGTGGGAGGAATGACTAAATATAACACATCAAGTATGTAATATGAGAGTAGGAGGAAGTAAGGAGGATATGCAGCTGTCTGCATTTTTGAGTGCAGTTATTATAAGCCCTCAATAACCTCAAGCTACACACCCTGTTACTTTACTCTCATATCGTTTTTGTGCAACCTATAAAAAATAATACTGTTTCAAATGTCCATGCCTCGTCTATATGAAAATACAATAAATGTCTGTATCAATGCCATAAAACAATCTTTAGATGAAGATGCATTTTCCTCCTTTTTCCTGGCGCAGGTGATCCAGTAAATCTAATTGGGCCCTGATAACTTCTGACCTCTGATCAAATAACTCCCTAAACAGCAGGTTAAACTAGTGACACTATAGTCTATCTTTACCTGTTTGTGTGCTGTATGCCAAAACATTATTATATTTACCTTACCAGTATTGTAAAACTTGTGTATTATTGCAGACTGAAGAGCAAATACAATCACAAACAAAAATAGGTACATCACAGCAAAATCACCAGAATTGAATTACGACTTATGGTGTTTATACACCCAAATAGACCCAAATAAACATGATAAAGATTTCATTCAACACTGTAGCAGATTGTTTTGCTGTGTTGTGTCACGCCTACTCACTGGCAAACCCAGAGCAAATGGTTTAATGTTATTGCTATGATCCTTTAAAGAATCCATCACCGTGGGCATTTCTCTTTGCTTAGTTGCACCGGATGAATCACTAAAGCAAGTGGTAGCCTATTCAACTAAGCTCAAATGCAATGGATTGTTCACTTTGGTCAAGCCCCAGCATCATGCATAAAAGCTGCTTGAAAAACCCTCAGCAATTATAGCACCCACATGGCATCACAACACACTACAACCATCTACCTACGCTCTGGCAGAGTGGGTGGTGGTCATCTGGCCATGCTCTCAATGAAACATAGATTTGATAAGAAAACCGGTATTTTGCAAAAGCATATTATTAGTTCAAATCGCTGTAAAGGGTTTGATTGTGGGTCCCTAACAAAGCGCCTGCCTCCGCGCTGCGCCCTTGTTGTCATTAATCTCAGCATCAATGGTCCAGGCAGCTGGAGCCCAAACAAGACAAAGGCAATAAAAACACGCACACTGTTTTTCCTGCACGTTTCGTCTCGTTTTTAGCGTTCCGGTACCTTCATATCGTTGACAATCGCCTGGAATAATCCACCCAGAGCTCCGCACTCCTTCTCCACACTATCCATGTTGTCAAAGATGCGCACCACGCGCTGAATGGATGAGCTATAATAAAAAAAAATAAAAAAAAACAAGATTCGACTCAAATGAACTGATTTCCGAGCCAGGAACCGGTCCGTCACATCCCGCTCAGAATCGGTTGATTTGGGTACAAAACGCGTTAAAGAGATGTCGATAAAGAAGAGGAAACAGCGCGCGAGTCCGTGCAGAGGCTCTGCGCTCCGGTTTGTCAGAGGATGATGGCTGGGGTCAAAACATTTGCTGGTGCCCTCCCCTAGTCAAAGCTACGAGAAAGGACACGCACGGAGTGAACGCTGTGTCATATTATAACACTTTTGCGGTCAGATGCACTCGAGAGACGATAGGAGAGCTTTTACTGAAGAAGCGCTGCTCTCGGTGCCGGCCCGATAAACGCAAACTGAACACAACTGAGCGATGCTGCGTCTGAAATTCGACGCTGGAAATCTCGGAGGCGGTGGACTGGCGAGCTGCTTTGCAACCAGAGAGTTGCCAGATTGGGTGACTGTGTGCGGCCCACTCACAGCTTTAAATCCGCCCGATTCGCTACGAACCTGCTCAGACTACGGCTAAATCACGTGCGCACGTAAAAGTTAAACGTTATATCTCCTAAGTCGTGGTGATTTTCTCGTTCCAATTGATTCAAATGGAGAGGGATGTCCGAGAATCTGGCACCCCTGGAGGGCGGGACTTCAGGGTGGACATATGGTGACTTGGTTTTGTATGGGATGAGGACAATTGAACGCCGGTCCTCTGTTCATGAAGTCTTCTCCACAAGAAAGTGCTTTTGTCTCCGCCAAGGATGCGGTTAATGGCACAGCTGGCGTTAAATGTGCTGGTGGAACTAGTGCGAGCCAAAGAAAACCCTTTGAAAATGACGTTTGAAATCCTTTGTTTGAAAAGGATGCCTGTTTAAAATAGCTTAATCAGCACATTCTAGCATATATCTAAAGCATTCAGCAGTCTAATGTGCATCAAAGTGGCACGGATGCATTTGAAATCGAGTTCAATTACCTTCATTTCTGTCTGGAAATAAGCCGAGTAAACATATAGGAGAGAAATTCCAAACTTTCTTTTATAACCTATGCAATTTAGAATCATCTGTGATTTATCATAGCCTTTCAATTTCCTCATTTCAGACTTTAAGGCCTAAGTTAGGGTTGCGAGGTAGTGACATAGTCATAAATCTGCTATAAACCATATATTGGACTTTAATCATGTGTAAATTATGTGTTAAAAAAAGGGGCAGTGGTGGCTCAGTGGTTAGGGCACTGGGCTACTGATCAGAAGGTCATGTGTTCAAGCTGCCACTGTTGGGCCCTTGAGCAAGGCCCTTAACCCTCCCTGCTCCAGGGGCGCTGTATCATGACTAACCCTGACCTCTGACCCCAGCTCACCAACATGCTGGGATATACAAAGAATCAAATTTCACTGTACTGTACTTGATAAAGAAGCTTAAAAAAAATGGAATTAGGTTTTTAAGTTTATTTACTTATTTCTTGCCATTAACTTGTTCTGAAATCATGTGGGCCAAATCTTTACAACCTGCTCTCATGAGAAATGCCTTACAAATTCGAACGAGTGAGGGTGACATGGTTGGATTTTGTTCAATTTCGTATGAATGAAGTCATAAGTAAAGGTACGAACGCAAACCCCCACCTCTAACCCTAACCTTTTGTATATTTCCATACGATTTCAGTCGTGCTAATTGTTAGGAATTTGCAAGCGTGAGACCATGTTGATCTTTCCATAGCTGGCTGAGCAGTCTAGGATAGGAAAACCTGCGAGACATTTATTTCCCCAGAAACTTTGTTTTCTCTAGAAATACTTGTGAATTTTAGTGCAAATCTTAAATAAGAGCCTCTAAAAATGAAAAGCTTTTTAAACCAAATGGCATATTTCATTATTTTACTTTGGCATGTTGGATAGAAAGAGTCTTCTGAACCTTGACCTGGGGACACCATACTCCAGGCCTAAAGGAGAGGAGTGGACACTGTGATTCATGATGCCCCCTCACCTGCTCGCATTCCAACCATATGGCCCCTTTGGTCCGCTATCCACACACACACACTTGCACCATTCAGATTAAACAGGACTGTAAAACAGATGCTGAGCCAGGCCTCTTATTGCTCTATGGCCCTTTAAAGTCCTGATTTACCTTATGTCTATAAATATGGAGAAGAACATTATGTAAATGAACTGGGTTCAAGTTATGAGGTGGGAAAAAGAAGAAGCATCATTTATTAATTAACAAACAGACTCTGAAATGTTGCTTTCCATCACGATTTTTAGTACAGCACTTAATACCAGATAAACATTGCTCTTGTGTTTATTTTGACAGTGTGTGAATTGACTTCCTGCATTACCATATTGTGCTTTGAGATAATGTAGCTATTTGTGTAATGGTAGCTCTGTATTTTTGTTACCATAAGGTTGTGAGTTCAAATCCCAGAGCTGCTAAAAAGTCATTGTAGGGCCTATGAGTCAGACCTTTAACTGCTCACCGACATGCTTGGAATGTATTCTGCCTCACATGTACGTTGCTTTGAATAAAATAGTCTGCGAAATGAATTAATATAGTCGACTCGATATTGTTATTTTGTTTGGCAAGAAGGGCTGATACTTGTGTTATGGCTTGAAACCTACAGTACGGGGCTGCCAGATCTGCGGGTTGGGATACTTTAGCCTTTCTGCCAAGGTGTGATTTTTTATTGTCCACAGGTTGGGGGTTAGACGTTTTTGCATACGTTACATTAATTATATTAATGTTTTGCAAGCCAAATAGGTAAGCTGGAGTAATAGTCTTTTACAAATGTATGTTGGCTGTGGTTATGATTAAAATATAGTAAATTAACAGGTGGAATGGTGTATCAGTAGAAATAAGGTATTGTAACTGTGGTACTGTAAATGAATATGAAATAAAAATACTAGTCTACTTCTACTGTATGAATGTGCACACAGACCTGGCAACCCTACTACAGTAGTACACTACTGGTCAAGATGTTCAGGGGTCAGTAATCATGTATCCAATTCATTATGAACTATTGTGTTGGATACACAAACTTGTACTGTGGTATTGAATTCATCAAATCTGTTCTATCTCATTGATTCTATCCAGTCTATTTTAATGTGCTTGTTTTAAAAATGTTCAGCCATTAAAGAGCTGGTTTGATTTACACAGTACTTCATGAATAGACTGTCGACTATGTAGTGACCACATTTTCCTGGAAAATTGCTAAAGAAGTCTAAGAGCTCTCAAAATCCTCTTCACAAGGAGTGGGCTGCTGTTTTGCTCGCTTTAAACCACTTACATTTAGAACATTCTGTTTCGTAAGACCACAGTTATCTTTTGTTAAAATGATAAAGCCAGGAAGCCACTTCGGAACTGCCAGTGTTTTATGCAGTGGAAAACCCCTAAACTTTCTCGCAATTACTCCCTCAAGCTAGGGTGGGATCTTAAACCCCTGCAGTCAGGTATAGCCTGCCGAGACGTGACATTTGTGCTGGGGCTGTGCTACTGGACTCCAACTTCCCTCCAGAGTCAACAGAGAGCAGATGACCTTTCACAGATGGAAAGAGTTACGAACATATCATAAACATATATATCAGAGGAATTCTACATAATTTGAGACATCAAGGATCCTCTGATTAAGAAAACTTCAATAAAAAAAGGTTGTGTTTCTAACTGTGATTCTGGGCAGTTCGAAAGAAATTCATAGTTCTGAGATGAAACATTACAGAGGAGGAGGGGAAACAGCCAAATGATCTTGTGTTTGACTGGTGCAAAGTATTTAAGTATTTAAATGCGTGTAACTTTCTGGAACACATTTATTTTTCCAACCATGGTACTTAAAATGCCTCTCTTACCATGGTTGGTCTGAGCTTGAGAAGAACCTAGCATGGTCCTGGAATTACCGTCTTCCCCCTTTTTGCTGCCTCCATCAAGGAGCTGGATGGATCCAGGTTGCCTGATCCATGCTGGGACGTTTAGCAGGAACACATAAGCCTGTGGAATTTCCTCCAGAGCTGTCTGCTAAGTCTGTGGACTTCTCCAGATCAGCTGAACAGTCTGAGGGCACGTGTGCGTTCTTAAGAAAAGAAAGACAGTAAATAAAAAGAGAGGAAGGCATGCAGGAGGAGTATAAAGCAAAACACAAAGACAAAGTGGATGTGTCAGCGCTCGACTGGGTCAGCGCTCGACTTTATAGTCTCTATCTTTTCGATAGAGACTATAAAGCACTTCTGTAAGTCACTCTGGATAAGGGTGTCTGCCAAATGTTGTACATTTAAATGTAAACAGATGCTACAGTATCATTATTTATATGCCAACCTGCTGTTATAACATCTTTCATTATAACATGAATTTTATGAATAGCTCATGTTAATGCAAATCTTAATCCAATCTTAATCTTAATGCAAATCAATATGAAAATTCTTGCAATCATAATATTTTCAATGTAGTTCAACGCATTCCCACCTCTAAGCAGAACCTTTTTTACTTCAGACCCCTAGGAGTCCCTGGATCCCAGTTCAGCTCAAAGTTGATCTAAGACATTACAGTGGTCTGGTATGCTTTTTCAAGTTTTGTAATTAGCAGAAAATAGTCTGGTTTTTGATGCAGGGGCATAAACTGCTATGCAAAATATGTAAACACAATTAAACCATGAGCAATTTATTACCACATTTCATATCTGTTATGCAACACAGGGAATACAGTATACAGATGTTGGGAAAGGGGCAGCTTAACAGTCTGACCACAGAACAGTGTTCTCTAAGAAGACTGAGCCATGATAAAGCCACAAATCTGGAACAAGACTTTATTTAGCACTTTAAATTGTGATCATTTAGCATTTACGCTGCAACAAGTAACACATCTAAATCATACACTAAGAGTTATTCTGATTAAATTTATGCACATCTTTGACATAATTTGCTTAAATTATGGACATGTGGCTGAGTAATAGTTTGTAAAAACATTAAGGAAATAGTTCAACACACAAAAAAAGCTTATCTTGTCTGCACTATATTATTAAAACATTGCATGCTCCTAGGCATTTGACTGTGTTCTCACATAGTTAGAAAATTAACCATGGAAGGAATCAAGTTTAAAAAATTTTAAAAGACCTCCATTGATTGCCTTGATCTTACTTCTTTACTTTTTACTTACTGCTTTAAGCACCTACTTAGTGTTATAGAATCGGTAAGAGGACAGTTTCAATAGCCAATATGGTCACATCCCATAAATGTAGAAGAGCATGGAGAAACATTTCCCTGCTCAAATTCAACAGATAAACAGACCGGGTGCTGGTTGAGGATGGAGGATAAGGGGTGGACCACTTTGCTCCCCCTTTTTCTCTTAACATCAGGCATCTCAGAGGAGAGTTGGATGACAAATGTATTTTTCCTCACCATGTTTTCCTCTCGACAGAACGGTCTGACATGCACATGAACCATGCAGACCTCCTATACAGGACGGACACACACACACACACACACACAGTGTGGTGGAGAAGGGGCAAGGTACATGGATCTCTTTGATTCTGAAGTCATGCAAATGTCTGTCCTACTAGTCACTGCGCATATTTGCAACAAGATCCAGAGTAGTCTTTTAAATACCCATCCACCAGTGGTTCTCAGTCCCAATCCTGAGGAGCCCATGCATCTCTCTAGAAGCTAATGGAGAGTTTGAGAATTGCCTGTTGTTAGATCAGGAAAACAAAACATGTGTATGGGAGATTCAGAACCACCATACAGAAATGTCATTCTAGTTTAGTTAATTCTCACATAATTACATTACACTGACGGCTACTTGCCAAAGCATCCTAAAAGAGAAGAACGCTGTAACAATAGAAAGTGCATCAGTCATAAATGTTTGCTTAGTAATGAGTTCACATTCTGAGTAATGTACCTGAGCAAGTGTTGCCCTCTGCTGGTGATCTAAACAAATCACTACAGGGTTTTAACAGCACAGCAGAGAAACAAAAACCTGCAGTAACCTCTTTTGTGTTTTTTATAGATGGATTCCCTTCAGGTACAGTAACAGTTAAACAGATATAAGGGCTAAGAAAAAGGTTTTGTTCCTACGCTACCATGGTTATGTTTGACTACTGTATGATGTGGTTATTCGAAAAAGCTGGAATGATTGATGTAGATTGAAAATAACATTTTCACTTTGGAAACCCCCAAGTACTGTAATTCTGCTTTTTATTCAATTACAAAAAAAATAAATCATTATTTTTGTTTGCACCATTTCCATCATATTAACTATTTATAATCCTGGACCATGTGTGTTACTAAGAGACTTGCTGGAAGTCCAAGAATTCAAAAAAAAAAAAATTTAATTTTTAAAATATCCAGAAATGGTTTTTCACAAGTAAATAAAAAGTCACATTTACATTATTACTAAGCTCATAACAAGGACAGAAAAACATCACTTAAACCAAATTGTCTTTAATGCAAATAAAGCAGAAGTTTAGTTACAGACAAGCTGACAAATCTGGTTTCAGAAATACTTGCTTGATAAAATATTTGGTTTATCATATGCAGAGTCCCATGTTATTGGACTCAAAAGTCTCACTGTAGTGTAGCAGACCATAGAAACATTCCCACAAAGTCAAAGAAATGAATGTGTTTATGCCCCAGTGTTCCAGTATTTTCATGAACAAGCTGTACAGTGTCTTGTGCTGAAGCTGTTTCTGAAGCTATTCTAAAATCAGACAGGCAGCAGCAGGACACAGATATCTATATTCTCATTAATTACCTGGAAATAAAGGCATGTGTATGGATTTGTGTATGTTTGACTTGGGTTTGATTATGTTGGTCAACCAACACAGCAGCGCACCCTGGAACACAAAAGATGTTGTATAGTACATATATTTACACAGCCAGACACATACAATAACACGTGAAACATGAAGAGAACTAAGGCACACTTGGCTTGAGATGTGGAAGAGTTTAATGTAGAACGGTTCTGCTCAGAGTGATGTCTCCTTCTGCACTGGTCCCAGTGGAGGAGGGTGGAAGGTAAGAATCTCGCTGAACGTGAGTCCTGGAAAAAAGGGAGGGAGTGGGCGAGAGGGGCAGAAAGACAGAGGGAGAAGGGAGAGTACATGACTAATCAGGTATCAGTACTTTACACCAAATTTGGCCATCACCGATCAATCTTCAGATTCGGGATGAATTTCAGCTTCATGTGAAGAAGCGATAAGAGCGATTAACGGCCTAAACCGGGGGTCGTCAACTGGCGGGCCCAGCAAAGCAGACCAAACCGAGCACTTGAGAAAATTACAGGGAAAAAACGTAGTTCAGAGACTCGTTATTCTAAACATGAACCAGCGCGGCTTCTGTAACACATCCTCTGTTGCGACTTATCCAATCACATATTTATGTACATTTTTTAGATGCAGGTAGCTCATCAGACCAGAGACTAGCTACAGGGCTAGAGACATTAAGTCAGAAAGGGAAGAATTTCATAGATTTTTCATTTCATTTACCCTATCTGGTCCGATTAGTAAAGTTGCGACATGGCTCGTTCAAAAAAAGAAAAGAAAAGTCGCACGACAGAATGTTTAAAGATGAATGGACAGCGAAGTATGCGTTTATTCTTCCCGCTTCAAGTT
>JAOUQW010000034.1:22969528-22983979 GCA_028565825.1 Olivaichthys viedmensis | reverse complement strand
ACATCACACAATTAGAATATCAAGTTATGTGTCTCAGTATATAATTACTATGGGCCTTATTGAGAGTTGGCAACTTAAGTTGCAGCTTGTCTTGTTGACTAAATAAATTTTTTGTCTTTTTTTCATTTTGTCCCAAGGGTATGCAAACTTTTATGCTTAACTGTACTTGAAGCATCCTGTGTATATGTATCATGTTAAAGCATACTATTTCTTTCCACAAGGGCTTATATAGATCCTCTGAAACCTTTTTACTCCTGTGACAAAGATCATTTAATTGGCTTTAAGCAGCCAGAGCACTGTAATTCTTTCTTGTTCAAGCCTACTTGGGTACTATATATAAAGATATAAAGCGACATAATCGGGCTAAGAAAAAGACTTGAACAAATACAATACAAAACACAATACAGTACAATAGGAACAACACAATATGTATGTAAACCAGACACAGTATATAGGATAGGTATTGCAGTATGTCTGCAATAAATAATCTATAATTCTGATAATGAAATTATTCAAAATCATTTAATATAGTAACACTTCTGCCAGACACTGTGTTCTACTTTCTTAACGCTGTGTGGCGCCAGTCAGGGGTTAAATTGGTATTTAGCTGGTGGTGGAGCCCTACTTCTTTCGTGGGTGCCAACAACAGAAACACAGTACTGTTCAATTTGAATGTTATTAAGGAGGTCCTTGACATTTATATCATGGAACTGTGATTAAAACAAGTTTTCAATATATCTGTTACTGTCCTAGGGGCTTAATTTAACTAATTACAATTGGTGGCCAGACCTTAAGTCCTCAGTATTCCTTGTTTGGCAGTTTTGGCATCGAAATGACATCATCATATCTTCTGATTCTTTTCTGGCAAAGATACATGATACAGTAAAACCTTTATACTATCAAAATAAACACATTTTACATTAGTGATCAAATGTATATACATAGCAGTTAACAACTGCCTTGACTGAAGGAACATATTTTCCAATTTTGAAATAAAAAAGCAGTTCTCTATATCGAACATGAAATTGTATTACATCATCGTTATTATCATCATTATACCAGGAGATGATTTATAGTACTGGAGCTCAGCAGGTGAGAGTTAAAGGTTTTACTCAACTCATAACCTCCTGAACTCATAACCTCCTGGTTACTAGCACAGAACCCATGCCACTGTCTTCTAAGTTTGCCCTGAAAGAACCTCAACACCCAAATACACGGAAGACTACAGAAGTGTCCCACTGCCAACCTCAGACCTGAAACTGATGTATTCTGATCAGAGGAGTAATAAGAATCTTCTGAAGCCCAGCAGAGAAGCACAGACTGAAACATATTTCTCTCCCAATTACGAGGCAACACATCACTGAATGGCATCCAGGGCACCAAGCTCCAAGTTTCAGTGCCATCGCTGATCCTGGGCCTGGAGGCCTCAAATGTCAGACTGAAGTCATGGACGATGACAGCGAAACAGAATAAGCGTTTTCTATGACTGACCTTTCAGCAGCGACATACGGCCACCGACCCGTATCTCTTTCAAAAACCCAGGGGGGCATAAAACTTGCAGTGGTATAGCATGTGTGTTTTGTATTTTGTGAAACTGAAAAAGTCACTATATCTGTGCTTTTTCCCAAGTTAATAATATTCTGTAGATTTTGAAATTCCAAAGCAACTGAGCAGTTGAGGTTTAAGAGTCTGGCTCAGGGGCCCAAGAGCAGCTCTCTGGCAGTCATGGGATTTAAACTCACAACCTACTGGTCATAGTTCAGAACCTTAACTGACAGAACCAGTCTCTGCTATGGTAGTAATTTATGAAATAATTTGCACACCATTCACCATTACACCATTTATCAGCCAACTTATTTAAACAAAACAAAAAATTTTACAATTTTTTTAAATAATTGTTGAATTCTGCATTTTTGCACTTATAGTGTAAAAAAAACCACATGTTTGAGGGCTTTGCATATTTTGTTGTTTTCTCAGGTCTTACACCAAAATGTGTTGGTTGGGCACCACTGCTCTGGGGTAATCAATACTAAACATTATCTGTTCTGACCTTTTCCTGCAATTTCCTCCTTGTTTAGCTGTTCAAATCTTTTCAAATTTTACATTGAATACAGAGTGTTTACCAAAGAATGGACTGTAAAATACTTTTTTCACAGACAGAACAATTACAATGCTTAATTTGTAAAAAAAAATATATATATATATACACTATAATCTCACGCTGCATTTTCTACTAAACATACTAACTATGCTAGCAATCTGTCATGCGAGGAGCTTCCAAAATTTTTCCACTCGTCTTCCATTGAAGAGGCCAGCACAAAAGCAAGTGACCTACTTGGATATAAAATGAATCCTATTACATTGCTAAACAATGCAAGAAAATTCTCTAAAGGGAAGTTTTTGACAGCGTGTATGATACAAACTACAGATTTTCTTTGTCCAGAGAGCATGAACAGAACTGAGAAAATAAGTTTATCATGCAGAACAGTTAACCATCGGGTCCAGATAATCGGTGAAAAAATGTTGCAAAGTCTGTAACAGCAGCCTGAAGTGGCCCGCTATACAGTTTCAAAATTGTATGTAGCCCTTGGGTCAAAAACTTCTTGCCCCACACCTATTACACAGCTGTAGATCTGAGAAAACAGTTCATCGGTATGAGATCTTCTCATAAACTAGGCAAAAGTTCTAAAAAGTACACAGCGACTTCAGGTTTTTCTTTAAGGTTGTTATTTCCAAAGAGACTAACTTACCCTCACACTTCTCCAGGATCTGAACGATCTCTCCGATCTCTAGAATCAGGCCATGAGACACAGAGCTACGGAAGCTGCATATCACTGTGAGGAAGAGACAGAAAAAGGAGAGGATAAGAAACAAATTCAGTGATGTGTCCTGTACATTATCAGCAGTTCAGTCACCTTCCTCTTGTAAAGTATGTAGAATATCAGTCAGCTCCATGTTATGAAGGTAACATCAGCAGTATTTTTTCTGTCATAGAATACATTTATGCATTTTGAAGACAATTTAAAGCAGCACGCAAGACAGAATACAATCCAAGCATTGCTTAAGGGCCCAATGGTGGCACTCTGGCAGTCCTGGAATTTGAAATTGTCTCAAATTGCTATTAAGTCCTAGCAGGATTTTTCCGGACATCCGAAAAATGTAGTCTTTGCCATTTTCTGTTGTTTAATTACATTTTTTGAGGAAATGCTACGTCAAAGAAATGATATACTCAATACAGAAATAAATGATGGTCTTCAAAACAAGTTTTGGGTGACTTTAACAGGGAACAGAGCATGCTTATGTATGGTCTCCTTAATATATCCTCTCTTTACCACTGTGTAAATGAAGACAACAGAGGTTGTGATGATACATTTCTTTTGATCAGCAAATGTGTAAAAATGCAAATATAAAGTATGCATAGAAATAAGTCATTAAATAATTGATGTATAGTGTTTGAATAAATATTGTATGTGCATTGGAGTGTTGAACCCATAGTGAAGCTGACTACATGAGGAAAAGATTTTTAAAATTTAATCTGCACTTCTGTATCTGCACAGTCTCCGTGAACAGTTTTAAATCTGTGAGCGTCTGTGGTTCCAACCCGATCTAATGAATTCATAGGAAAATTCATAGGAATTCATTGGAACATGGAAGAGGTGCCAATGAATACGAATAAAATCGCCCTAACTTTAACCAGTCATAACTTTAAATACCAGTTGGTGTGTGTGCAATTTGGTTTATGATCACTGGAGTCTCTGTTTGTCCAACCTTCACATCCATGTTAGCACTTTCTAGCACAAGCCGTCTAGAGACTGTTGGTGTTGTTTCTAAGCAACTGAGATGCAGCTTGCAGAATGAGGAGGAAAACTAATCAGAGCCTATATTCGATTCCGATCACTGCTGTCTGCAAGTTAACGGCACCTGGTGATACCACCGCTGTGTGGTGCTAAGTCTTGAACCAGACTCTTCTCACTTGTGGACTGGCGATGCTGGAATGATGCTGGAATGGTTTGCTCAGCTTCATTCACTCTCACAACCTTTAAGAAATGCCTGAAAACTGACATCTTCCAAAAGCCCTTGAGCATTCTCCCACTAAGTGTGTGTTTGTGTGTGTGTCTATTTAGGTGTGTTCACTGTTGCAATCCCAGCTAACATTTTCAGGTTAGCAGAATGTTTTCTGAACTAAGTTCTAGGAACTTTTGGTTCTATCTAACATTCAATCTGTCAGGTTTTCTGTCAGTGTTCTAAGAACATTTGTATGTAATGTTTACCTTTCCTATAATGTTGCTGTAGCATTTTTAGTTGTAGGAACTTTAGCACAAGTGTTTCCATAATTAGTTTTTTTCTTTTTCTTTGTCCAACTGGGAACATTCTGAGAACATTGTGAAGCAAACCATTATTACAGCAGATGTTTTTAGAAACTTGCAGGAACATTTATTTTTGTAACGCTACAGCCTAACCTTTTTAAAAGCTTGTTAGGGGTTCCCGAGTGGCGCAACAGAAAAGCATTCGCCCTACCGTCTGGAGATCGCAAGTTTGAATCCCGACGATGCCACAGTCATCCGTGGCTGGGAGTCAAAGAGAACGTAATTGGCCCTGCTCTCTGGGTGGGTGGGATGGCTATACATTTCCCCCCCTGTCGATCAGAGCGACACTAGCCAATCGTGGGCATCTGCGAGCTCGTGCATATGGAAGAAGGCAGTTGGCGCTTTCCTCCGAGCGAGTTTGGCTGCCCTATCACGTTGTATGAGTAGCAGTTCGAAAAGATGCGGTGGCTGGCTGCATGTGTCTCGGAGGAAGCATGTGTCAACCATCACCCTCCCCAATTGGTAGCTGTTGTACGAGAGGGGAGAACTAGTTGGTGGGCGGGAATTGGCAACGACTAAGGATCAGGAGATAAATAAATAAAAGCTTGTTAAATGTTTTACTGAGCGTTCTGATAACGTTCTCTGTTAGCTGGGATGCTGTTACTTGATTACCAGTGTCGCTTGCAGTTACGTGAATTACCTGTCATGTTATTTACTTGTAAGATTGTATCTGCATCGTGACTAGTGTTTGCAGCACCATGTTGCACTTATTTCTGATTACTTGTGACACTTGTAGTTGTGTCTACTCTTTGAATGGCTCTATGCTTGGATTGGCTTCTGAATCAAATTTATACATTTGGATAAAAATGCATACTTGTATACGTCAAATAATAGTCAGGGAATTCAGCAACATTCTTGAAGCTATTCTTTTTAGTCGATAAACAGGAGAAAATGAAAACACCTACTAAGTGAAGAGAAGGTTTGTCTAAATATCCCAGATTCATGTTTTGCAAATGCTCAGATTTGCAAATCTGTATTAAGGCTACTATTGGTTGTGAAGAACAGTTAAGTTTACGCGAATCAGGACAAAAATCTGTTGTTCCATCACCACTGACATTATTATCAACATCGCTTCTTCAAAAGGGAAGGCCCCAGCGGTTGGATTTAAATAAGATTAAATCAAACAGCAAGTCTTCTGCTTAGTAATCCTACTTAATGCCGTTTTTAACCATAGAACCATCAGATTTAGCCGACAGGGAGACACTGTCTTTATCTCGTTCATTTAGTGGCTTTGATGACATCATGTGATTTGTAATCCATCCACAAAAGCTACGGTTTAATATTTAATGTTTATTTGGAAGTGCTGCTGTAAGTTCCAAGAAAGCACTTGAATGGGGTGACAGGAATCTATCAGCCGTTAATAATTTAAAACATCATTAGAAGTGCTTTTCATGAGGGATTTACACTAAATACATACAATACATGAACCCAAAAACAGAGTAAAAAGATTTGAAAGTGATGGTATTAAAAAGACATTTTCTCCATAGCTGCTGTACTTAAACTGAAATAATAACGGTAAAAATAATAACTTTCACTACTAATAATGTTCAACTTAAGGAACAAAAAAGCACTGTACTGCTTTTCGGACATGAAACAAATATGTAAATCTTAAAATCATTTACCAAATCATCCTCCATTAACAAACACACCATTGATAACGCTAACAGTGCTAATAATACATGAACGCTAATGCTGCCAGTTAGCATGGCATCTAATAACATCCTGTTAATTAGTCTCCACTAGGTTTCATTCATAGTTAGCTATATTTTCTGCTGAACTATTTCTTTAATTGATGCTGAAGACCACTTGTTCTACTGAGAAACAATGGCTGTGCTTGATCGTAGAATTATCGGTATTCATCCTAACAAATAAAAGTCGTCGAGATTGTGATTGTGTCATTCGTTACAGGTAGCTAGATTGTGTGTTAGAAGAATCTCTATAAAAGATAGTGATGACTTTGTGCTATTGTAGCTAGCTAATAAGCTAATTAGCAGCTAGCAAGACAGCACTAGATGAATCAAGACACTCAGCAAATGGAGTACAGAGATGCTAAACAAGTATAACCTCTAGCTATATGTTGCAGACAATTTAGCCAACTCTACGCTTTGAATGAATATTACTTGAATGTTACATTTGTAAACCAACAACACTTGAAAATAACGACTATTAAGAAGTCTCATTAGAGCAGATTCGATTCTGATTCTTGTATTTGGAGTGTTTCTTAAAATGGCTGACGTTCTAGTAAAAACACGAATTAGACATGAATTCTAGTGCTTGAGAAAAAGCCTACAGTTACGATCCTCTGTGATTAACTATTGTAGTCTAACATCAGCTATGGCAGGACTGCCTTTAATAGCAACAGAGAGGAGAGCCAACGAGATTAACAGCATGGTTTGAGAAAAGGATTACATTTTAATTATGAAAAATTAGCATTCGCTACAGTGTCCATCTGCAGCAGCGGCCATGACAGCACACTGCCCACCGTTCCCATTCTGTGTGGAAAGACATCAATTTTCCCAGATTTCATGCCTTTTTGAAAAAATTTTTAAATGATTGTCGATTTTCAATATTACAGCCTGCTGCATGCAGCTATCCTGGTAATGGAGATTTTTACCAATTAAGAAAAAACACAAAATGTTAGTCAACACACTAGCGCTCTATTTTGTCTATTCAGGTGCAAGTTGTCACAATGGATGCCTAGACGTGGCCACGTCCCCTGACAATAACGTCTTTGTGTGCATTCCAGTACTGTTTAACACGCCCTTGTTGGCTTCCTCTCGCCAGTTCCCCTTTGGATTCCCAATTGCCATCTTAAGGGCATTCCAATACTTTATTAGCTCAAGTGAAGTTTGTTAGATTAGCATTAGGTGAGGGATCGAATCAAAATCACTGTCGACCTCAGCAGCCGAATATTACCCAGAAGGCATTGCAATCTGATGTCATTTCAAAGAAACTCTTTATAAATGTAAAAAGGAGCAATACAACAGCCTACGTAATATTTCAGAAAATACAATATTTGATTTGCTACGTTCAAATTGGGTTATATGTAGCCTAGTACTCCATCTAGACATGGCAGCTGGAGAAACTTTTATTTGTTCTGCTAGCTAGTTAGCAAGCTCAATTGACTCTGTAGATATGCTAGTTCAAAGGAAATAGAGTACTTGAGTACCTTCAGGTGACAGCAATGATCAATCATAAAACAATAAATGTGCAAATTATTAAATAATTTTTTCTTGCATCGATTGAAGTCCAGTACCATACAACGTAAATCCTTCCAGAAATGGAGCCGAAATGATTGGGTACAGTGGCATTTGGGACAGCAACTGTGGTATTGTGGTGGGGCGGGAATTTACAGTACGGTCTATAGAGACTGCCCAGATGACAGACAACCATTTGAGGGTCTGGGACTGGAGCTCCTCAAAGCTGTATCATTAGCTAGCTAATATGTTTTATGTATATTTTTTACAGATATTTTGGGTATGATGTTAACGGATATTAGAAATAGGATAGATTAAGACTATTTTATTTGCAGTCATATTCTGTCTCTCATCACCTGCATCAGCTCGACTGTAATGGGGTCTGCTACCTCACCCCCACACCTCAGCTCTCTCTCTCCCTCTCTCTCTTACCACCACACTCTCAGCTCTCTCTCCCTCTCTCTTTCACCCCCACACTCTCAGCTCTCTCTCTCCCTCTCTCTCTTACCCCCACACTATCAGCTTTCTCTCCCTCTCTCTTTCACCCCCACACTCTCAACTCTCTCTCCCTCTCTCTTTCACCCCACACTCTCAGCTCTCTCTCTCTCTCTCTTACCCCCACACTATCAGCTTTCTCTCCCTCTCTCTCTTACCCCCACACTTTCTCTCTCACCCCCACACTCTCAGCTCTCTCTCACCCCAACACTATCAGCTTTCTCTCCCTTCCTCTCTCAACCCCACACTCTCAGATCTCTCTCTCCCTCTCTTACCCCCACACTATCAGCTTTCTCTCCCTCTCTCTCACCCCCACACTCTCAGCTCTCTCTCGTCCTCCCTCTCACGCCCACACTCTCAACTCTCTCTCTCACCCCTACATTCTCAGCTCTCTCTCTCTCTCTCTCACCCCCTCACTCAGCTCTCTCTCTCTCTTTCTTCCTCTCTCTCTCTTTCTTCCTCTCTCTTTCTTTCTATTTCTCTCTCTCTCTCTTTCTATTTCTCTCTCTCTCTTTCTATTTCTCTCTCTCTCTTTCTATTTCTCTCTCTCTCTCTATTTCTCTCTCTCTCTCTCTCTCTTTCTATTTCTCTCTTTCTTTTTCTCTCTCTCTCTCTCTTTCTATTTCTCTCTTTCTATTTCTCTCTCTCTCTCTCTCTCTTTCTTTCTATTTCTCTCTCTCTTTCTCTCTCTCTCTCTCTCTCTCTCTCTCTCTCTCATGAACCTGAACATCACGATAAAGCACTGACTTCCATGGTTGTCAACAATAAATCCTTCCTTGTGAAGTCTACCTGGAGTAAGGCGTGAGTCCAGAGCCCTTCAGCTGGATCTCCCAGCGCCTGCTGGGGTTGTCCTTCAGCATTTCGTCACTCTGATCAGCTGGAGCTCTCACTTCGCCCAGATAGCACGCAGCTCCGTCGCCCAGCTGCCCGGCGAAGTGACCGAACTGGTGTCCGCAGTAGCAGTGGGCAGCAGGCTCGGAGCCTGGCATCACCCTGGAGCCGCTCAGGTACTCTGCTCCCAGCGGGTCATTCATCACCGCCTCCCCGCTGAGGCCCAGCAGAGCCATGGCGGGCCCGGACACGGCCACGAAGCGCGGCTTGTGAAGCGGCTGCGGCTTCACTCGGGAGAAACAGGCGCCGCGGACGGTCCTCACTCCCGGGGCCTCCGACTCCTCCACAGGCAGCGTTCGCACTACCACATTATCCAAGTCCAGCCGCTCGAGCGGGGAGCGCCTCGTCGCGACAGCCGTGCCCATGCCGTCCATTGCGCAAGACCTCGATAAAACGCCGCTGAAAATGCACGGTCGTGTCAGACGCAGCACATTTCTAGCCATTCACAGAACGCCGTCCTGCTTTAAAAAAAAAAACAAAAAACAAACATATTAGATAAGTCGACGGCGCGTCACTATATTTAACATGTAGTGCACTAGATAGGGCGCAGAAGCTGTTATTTCATACCCGACGAGCGTGCATGACTGTAGGGAGTAGGCCGCTGTTTGGGACTCGCCATTCGGAAATCCGGTCCGCTTTTATTTTTGCTCCCCCCCCCTCTCTCTAGACGCACACGGGTAGGAACCAATGTTTTTATTTACGTGATTAAGGTTCAAAGTTTGGGAGAAGAACAGAGAGGACAAAAGAGACAAGAAACGGGAAACCATAATCAAAGGGGTCTAATTTATTGAGGGAGTCAATCTTCAAGTTCTGTCGTGTTGTTGTGATTTGGCATGTTGACAGTGGCAAGATCTGACTAGTCACTTCCCTGTTCCAACCCACTTGTATAATACAGTAAACACTGGTGATGAGCAGAATGGTGTACATAACAGGTGCAACAAGTTATCAAACTGATATTCAGTTGCCAGCAAAGCAATATAAAAAGGGCAAATGTTCAGATATTTAACTAGAACAATGGGGGGGGGGGGGACCCACAGACATTTGCTGCACATTATTTGCTTCCCTTAAAAGGGATTCAAATGAGAGTTTCAAGTACTGGTGGCAATTTTAATGTCATTTTACAAGGAGTGCACCCTTAGGTGAGCTAATTATAAAACTAGGCGAGTAATTCTGTCCTGATGCTCCGCTTCCAGTCAATAGTTTTTAGAAAGTTCATGCATTATGTGTATAAACTATTGCTTTTCATGGCTGTTCGCTAATTATGGCAAATAAATGAGTTGAGAAATTGTTTTTAAGAATCAAATGTTAACTTTAAGTGCATTCTTTACGAGTAATATTGCTTCAGACAAGATACTTTATTTTTTTTTTAGATCAATGGCAAATTATGTTCTCATACACATGAATGATACAAAAGTCCACTAAATAAGGCAGTGAATGGTACCTAACAGGTCATGAACAGCAAGCAAGTTTGAAAGTACTTTAACAGTTCGTATGCTTCAGCTTGATGACGGTAAATTGTATTTTTTCATTAAAATCAAGCAATCAAGGGGGATTATATATCAAACGCAAGTCGTCTTTTTTTCCCTACTGTTTAGCAGCGATGGTGGCATGACAAGAGAGCTTTTTTTCTTTTTATTAGTCACTGGTTGTCAAGTATTTAGCCTGTGAGGCAAGTGTTTTTCCAGCAATGCACGAGGCCCAAACAGAGGACTGGAATCAAGACTTGCATCCATTAAACAGAACATTTGAGATTAAATACCACCCATTTATTATGATCTGATGGAGGGGGGTCGAATCAGTCTGGTCAGCTTATGTCTGTTAGCCCTTCTTCAAGTAACATGATGAGAGGCACTTGTCAGATGACATGGGCATAGTTTCTCAAGTCAGAAAAAAACACCCTGTACACTTCTCCCAGACCTCTCAACAGAACGTTAATTATGCAGCATCACCTTGATATAACTTTCTTTTTACCCGACACTGTAATACAGGATTACTACAAGTGCCATAGAAGTAGTACTTCAATAATGTTGGCATGTTTCATCACCAATGCAAGAAAGATTTTCTCAAGCAAATATGAATAGGTGAAATATATAATGGCCAGTTTCTCTGAATTGTGATTAGGATCACTGTGTGGGACGGTTATGTAAGTATCAAACAGGATATCATGTTCCCACACACCAAACATTCCCCTGCATTCAAATAGACTGAAGTTACACCAGAGGCTCATAAAACATTGGAGTCTTCACTCCTTTCATCAATCTTCAAACCTTACTGAAAAGCAAAAAAAATAAAAAAATACTTTGGTACAAATCATATTACAGTATGCAATTTGTGAAATTACCATTACCATCTCAATACAATTAATTTGCCATAAAATGTTTAATTATGCAATGCATCATTCACTCTTGCCAAGTTCAAATATATAAATGGTAGAAATGGAAAGTTTGGTGCAGCATAATTTAAGTGCATACTTTAGCACTGACATGTTACTCGTTATTAGAGTAAAATCTTTAATAAAATGGAGAACACTGGGGGTTTTTATGTTGCATATTCAATTTGCGGCCCTGCTACCTGGAATGAAGACGTGTAGATAAACTCGACATATGCAAAGCATTCAGTAAAATTTCACACTTGTCTTTCCACATTATCATTTAAAATGTGAGAACAAAAGCCAAAGAGAGGAGACATGCTATACTGAAACAGTACGGTCATGTATTAAATTGTAAGAAAATTGAAAAACAGAAAAAGGGAAAGAGAAGTACTGTCCGAGTTCTTTGGCAGTACAGCTCCATGTTTGCAGGAGCGCAGAGTAGAGAGAGGGGAGATGACAGAGAGCTGCTCCAAGCACCCCCATTCCAAAATCCAGTTTTGCTTAGAGAGCGTGAGCCTTATCTGCCCCCATCTCTCTCCTGTACTTAAGGCAATTGGTGTTTCGCGTAACATACTGTTTATTTAAGTCTTTGCTGAAGAACTAGGTCAGGCGGGAGGCGGTCGTATATTCCCCAGCAGTGATTGAACAGCAGGTAAGGAGAGAAATGCCCTCCCCACACCCCCTCCAGCACGGTAACAGGCATATCCCAGAGCGCCTAGCACGGCCCCCTTCAACGCAGTACGCAACACCCAGCCAAATCGAGATGGTGGCGCCACACTGTGGGAAAGATATGGCATTAAATATGAGGCAAGGGGAATAAGATGCAATAAGCATGAAGGTGGTCAGGGAACAGATTTGATACCAAAAACAGATTTGAACCAAAAACCATACACACCTCATGATCTCGTGAATATTGAGCTCTTTGTCCCAGTTCTTCTCAATACCAGGAACATGTCCCATTCCAACCACTCCCACCACCACAGCAGGCACTTCTGTGGAAAAAAAAAGGACACACGTTTGCAATATACTCGTTTACAAAAAAAAACAAAAAACAGACCGAACCTATGACACATGAACAGGCACTTCATACATGTATAATAAGCGAACAGTCAAAACACCATATAGTCTATTTGTTAATTTTTTAATTTTTTTTTGCTCTTACCAAACCTTAACTTTAGTAATTGGATAAATAAAATGTATCCCGAAATAGTCTTGAAATTACTGTCATGAACAATACAAGATCAAATATCTTCATATGCACCACAGGAGTCATTTCCCTTAGCACTATAACCATGTGGCGGTATGTGCATTACTCACTCTGGCCATTAGGGGGCGCCTCCACACAGCGAGCAGCCTGTCTGAGTGTGTGCGTGAGGTAGATATCTCGCTCTGCAACAATGGTGCGGTGCAATGCGGGAAACTCGCCAATCATCTCCGACATAGTCTGTTCCAGCAGATCCTTCTGTTTGCACTTTTCTACATCCTCTTTACTGAGAAGCACACAAACACACGCGCCTCACACACTGACTTCAAATGCTTTAACAAAGTATAAACTGTTAGGAAAAAGGCATTAATGGGAGATTACATCATAGTGAGGAGCAATGTTTAGTTGCAATGTAAAAAATGATACAGTGCCATATCAGAGAACCTACTATTTGTTATAAATAAAGAGATTACACATGGACTGTCTGTATATGAAGGCAGGAGTTTAGAGTGAGGCTGGGCTGCAGGTACCTGATGGGGTCAGACAGGAAGCACAAGCCCCAGGCCAGCCGAGCTTTCTGCCACAAGCTCAGAGCAGCAATGGCACGTTTGAACGTTACTGGGATTGGCCTGTCCCCAAGGTGGAACTTACAGAAAGGGACTTTACCTGCCTATGGAACAGGAGGAGATTTTTTGCTGTGATTAAGTGCCATATTGCAACCTTATAAAATTCTAACAACCACCAAGCATCATACACGATTAAAAACACCATCTGCTGGTTCAGCATTAGAATCAGGAACTTATGTGAATGAGTGATGACTGCGTGGTAGCGTGTCTATGCCAACCTCTTTGAAGGCTTCTCTAAACTCTCCTCCAGGCGCCATGCCCAGCTGCTCAGTGATGTGAGCAGAGACTTTTAGCAGCAGGATCTGCATGAGGCCTGACATCACGCCATTCTGACAGAGCAAAAGAGAGCAGAAAGAGAATGAAGGCCATGCTGTGATTCACATTACCCGTCGCCACAGTCTGCTGTATGGCTCACCTGTTTGATGGCCTGCTGGACCTTCTCTAGGTTGATGTCCTTGGCCTCCTTCAGCAGCGTTTTTTCGTCCATCTTTAGCATGGACACTCTGTACTGGCACAGCTCCACCACCACCACATCTGGCTGCACTGCATGGATGGTCTGAGATATGGTGCAAAAAAACAATAAAATAAATTAACGACCATGTCACGTAGTGTGCTTCCTTCTAATGTTCACACTAAAGGCTACTTTATGTCCTTGACTGGCTTTAGCAAACAGAGACTTTGTCTGGAAATATAATACACATTGCTAGTGAAGAAAAAGCCATTAAAGGCCGTTAACTAATTAGTTTAGCAAGTGAAGTGGTAAGTGGTTCCGTTCAATAATGTAGGGTCTTCGTTTTGATTTTTTAAAGACATTAAGCCTGAGTGCATTATACAGTAATAGCTGCATATTAAATCAGTAGGTTTAGCACATCATAGTTAAGTGCAAATGGTTTGGCAAATGTAAAAAATAATTAACATGCTGTTAATTTAAGAAAAACACGATGCCATTTTAGCCAAATGACTGTTTTCAGAGCACAGCGTGAATGTTTAATCAGCGTCATTCGTGTAATGGCTACCATGATGGCAGGACTGCCAGATTTTGAAAGCACCAGAAGAACCACATAGTGATCAAATAACTGAGCAATCTATAACAGTATGTTAATGTTTCAGCAGCAGCATTTGTTCTCTTCAACATAAGCTCCAGTGGAGTCCTGTTACAATAAAAGTCTAATAAACTATATTCAATTAAATATCAATTACTAAACAGTAATATACATTACTTATATACAGTACCAGTCAAAAGTTTGGACACACCTGTTTTCTTCAGTTTTACTATTTACTACTATTTTAGAATAATAAT
>JAOUQW010000034.1:22933244-22944921 GCA_028565825.1 Olivaichthys viedmensis | reverse complement strand
AGTTCCAAACGGCACATCATAAATGGTAGCAACACCTCCACCTCATCCATGTGCATGAGGGTTATGCTTAAAACTATATTCAAGTGGGGTGCTTTCATTCAAAACACTATAATCATGTGGTTTAAGCCATGTTTCTGTTAAACTGAATTTTTTTTAGTTATAGTCCCTGAACAAATCATGCACAAACCGTCTTTGAAATCAGAGATCTTATGTTTCGTAAACCCAGCTGTAAGTTAACAATGGTACCTGCAGATTCTGACATAGGTATTTCTAAGAAATTTATTGGGTTAACACTACTATGTCATTTCCAGTTAGAGGGCAAAGTATTGCCTCGGCTTGTTACTCTCGTTTGAATCGAAAAAGAATTGTCATCCACAAAATAAATATCAGTAGGATTGTGTCCAAGTGTAACCATGACAATACTATTATTTTCTGCACGTTTACAATAAATAAGTCACTCTGAAACTTGCCATTAGCAATAGAATAGACACTCTAACACTGTCTCTACAAGTCTTAGTGAGAAACAAAATACCATTAATGCAGCTAGTTACACAGGTGTTCCCTGCAGGCCAACAATGTCAATCCGATAGACAGATTTTTATACTATCAGACAACACCTAAGAGCCTCTAAGATTAGGATTAAAATCTGCTGTCTACAAAGTACATAGCACTTGAAGTGCATGAGTTAATTGACAGTGAAACATTTTTCTAATAATGAGGATGAAGATGAAGGAAGAGCTGTTAGGTTACTAGAAGTAGTGGAGTCTGAAAAATCTGCTGTAAAAGATGTAATTTTGTAATATATATATATATATATATATATATATATATATATGGATATAAAAGAAATACATTCTGTGTTCATAGCATTATTACAAGTGTTTAAACCCAGCGTTTACTGGAATTAACATTTAGCCCCACTCCCAGGACCTTTAGGTGGGTCCAGACTTACTTTCCTCACTTTTGCAACTACATACCTTTAATGTTAGTTTCACTGTAGTTACTGAATGATTCAAGTAGCTCCTGAATAATGTGATTTCTGATGAATATCTGAATAATAATCAGGGACTTAAAAAAATAATTACAAAAATAGTTTATTTGTATTTCTTTTGACTGAGTCTCATTTTTATGTATATTTCAGACAAGAAAAGAATATTCTTATATTTGTCCCATCACTGGAACATAATTCAGGTTTGAAGGTGGTAAGTATCTTTGGGGATCACATTATGCATGGACCAATTGTACATAGCTTACTAAACATTATATGGGTAGTTTAACAGATTTATTAATGAAAAGGCAAATCTTTTAAATATTACTTTTAAGCACTTACATTAGCACACACCTGTTTTGTTATTTTAAATAATGCTTTAATCGTAAAAAAAAAACCAACGGTTTTGTCACTTGAATTAATTCAGTAAAGATTATGTATGTATATTCACAAACATTCTGTATGTGTTCTATATGATGTTAATTATTTAAGCTACTTAATGAATGTCGGGTGAAGCTAGTAGTAAATGAGCAGTTGTCACAAGCTCTGATGAAGAAGTAAATCTGCTCTTTGCCGCTGATGTAATAATGTGAAATAAATGCGCTGTCATTAATGTGTTCTCATAAATATACATTTTGCAAGGATTTCTTTTTTAGTTTGTCAACTAGAAACTGACTCACCTTCGCTATGGGCACTTCATGCAGGAAGATCTCAATAAAACTCAACACACTACTGGACAAGAAGCCAGAAGCAGAGAACAGCAGTGGTGAGGTGACACTGCTGATGGCAATCAATGTCTCCACCTGCACCAAAGAGAGAGCGAGAGAGAGAGGGAGGAGACAGACAAACAGAATGAGAAGGTGTAGTCATATAGAGATGGTAAAGAAGGAAGATTAGCAACAGAATAGTAAGTGCCTAGTGTATTCCCATGTTGAGCAGACAGAAATAAACTAAAGTAATGAGAATGGAGGATTCCCACCGGAATGACTCACCAGGCACTTGCTGGGGTATTCTGACACCACATGACTGGCTATGGCACTCGGGAAACACTGCAAGAGAAATACGGGGAGATTGAAGACAAAAACGGACTCTGGGGTATATTAAATAGATCCTTTTATAGCCATAATACTTTCTTAAGCCTTTACAGAAAATGGAAGCAGTATGATTAGACCTTGGCACCTTGTCTCCAAAGAATGCAACAGAAATTACTTTAATTGTTCTCAAAGCAGATTGGACTCACAGCCACTAGAATCCAGAAGAACGTGACGGAGAGGTAGGGACCTGGGAGCAGAGCGTCCATGTTGAGAGCAATAATGCCACCGAATACGGCAGATATCCCAACTATCACCTCAATCACCTGTAGAACATACAACGCTAGCAGGATTAATAACATATTCACCACACCTACAAATACAAAAACACACATGGCACAGCCAGGACTTAATTCTGAAAAACTGTACTGAAAATTATAGTCTGATCTTAAATAATACTTTGATCTTTGTAAATAAATTATTGTTTATATTGATGTATATTGATGTATGCAAATTTAGAAATCCGTTACTTACTAGATCACATAGCGTAAGGATGTCAATAATAGATCAATCTCTCTCTCTCTCTCTCTCTCTCTCTCTCTCTCTCTATCTATCTATCTATATAATCATCTATGGTAGATGACTCACAGCATAAGCCTTGAGAAGACGTGAAGGGAATTTAGCAGGGGTCACTACCACAGGACCATCATATACTTGCTGAAAAAAAGAAAGCATAATATAATATAAATCTCAGTATTATATAATATATAATACATTATCTATAATATAAAACACAATACAGCAAAAATGAGTGCGCTACACACACACAGACAGACCTTGCTGTGGCTGCAGCAGTCCTCTACAGAGCGAGCTGACAGGATGACAGTGCTGGCCATGAGGCCTTCCAACAGAGTAAGCAGGATCAGGTTAAAGTTGATCTGTCCATGAGAACGGAAACTGTTACTATGTCAGTGTAAGTGGTTTCAAACGTGTATGCAATAATTGTTGTCATTTGGTTAAATTTAACATTGCAACATACTCACATTGATGGCTGAGGGACTCAGAACCAGCTTGCAGCCGAACCACACCAGGCATGTGGTTGTCACAGCAAATGTGGAAACGTACACCAGTTGAAAATCGGACACCTACAATTACATTACGCCTTTTTTTACATCAGTTAGTAAGTTTTTTGGGTTTTTTTTTTTACCAGGGGGGTCATTTGAGTATGGCAAGGTATGGCAGCTTCCCCACCTTGGCTTCTGGATCAAAGTGAAATAATAAATTATAAGGCCAAGCATTTCTCAGCAGTTTAGCTAACTGATCTCTGATGTATAGTAGTATCAGTAATTTATTGCATATTGGATGAAAATGACTGATATCCTGATACTGAAAAATGTTGTGCACATACCATTGCAAAAAGACAGCCAACATGGAGAACATTTGGCGTGTGAAGTGTGTGGTATGTTAGTTATCTAGCATCAGTGTTTAACAATGAAAATAATCTGTTTAGCCTTATTTTTTAACAAAAAGACCTCTAGCACCCCAATCAGTCTACAGTTTAATTTCAGCAGGTAGCCTAGATATTCTGTCATGTTCCATAACTGTGAGAGTTATATATAACAATTGTAGTTACTGTAATTAGATATTCATCAAGACTTTAATACAATATTTGTTCTTGTACTTCAACTGGGCATTTGTGCTTGGTGTGATATTGGTTTACATATTGAAACCAGCCATGTTGGACAGTTGCCTGTAAAGATAAAACGTTTCAATCGTTTGGTTTTAAAATATCATTTGATCGCTGCTGCATGGTCAAGAATGAGAATTTGGGGACTTATATTGTCGCATGATGTCAGAGTTGATGATGACCAACCTTGTGACATCCTGGATTTTGGCGACTTGATGTCACTGGTCTAAACATGTAAAAGTCTGGAGGAACAGTACAGGCTAAATAAATGTCACATCAATCAATCATATACACTTACTGCAACACGCCAGTTTGTGGCAATGGCAAAGCTCACCACTGCAGCTGGAATACTCTGCAAAAAAAATAAAATAATGCATACAACAGAGAGACATAGCCCAAAGAGTTGTTGAGAGCTGGAGCAAGAGAACTACAGTAGTTCTGTCTACAGATTTGTATTTTGTGCCACACCAGTTTAGTTATGCTGTGTACCACACACTCACCGCTCCAGCAGCACAACGCAGGTAGTCCATCGCATCAGGGAACACATTACCCAGATAGAGAGAGAAGCCGGCTGTGATCAGGAGACTACACTGAGGATTATACCCGTACACACACAGAAGCACACACACAAATTGAGAGAAAATATTAGCCCTTTAGGCTAAACAGAAGTCCTAGTGTGATTAGCGAAGCTCCCAAAGCCATGGGCTCTCACCCCTATGAGGATGCTGTAGAGCCAAGCTCTGTAGCTGAAGCAGGGGTGTAACGGCTCAGCCTGGTCCAGATCCAGGTCACTAGCTCTCACGTCCACTATGTAGCTGTCCCTTTCTGCTCTCTCTCGTTCCATTCGCCGGCTTAGCGTGCCACCCCCACTTGCTCGCTCCAGGGTGGGGATGTGAGTATAGCTAAACTCCTCCCGTGCAGACTCATCCTCCCTCTGCATCATGCTCCACTACTGTGGCCTTCAGATCCAAACCCAGTGTTCAGGTATAGAGAGGCTCCTGCTTCTGCAATGGGAAAACATCCATATCCACATTTCACTTGATTAAAGTTGTAAAGTTGTCTGGTTCCTCTCAAGGTTTCTTCCTCATGTAGTGTCAGGGAGTTTTTTTTCTTTGCCACTGTCACCTCTGGCTTGCTCATTAGGGATCTAGATCTAGATCTACATCCAGATTTCTGTAAAGCTGCTTTGTGTCAATGTTTTGAGTCAAATTCAATGTGAATTTAATTAAATTTCACCTGTGGTAAATTCAGTTGATTTGACATGATTTGGAAAGGCACACCTCTGTCTAGCTAGGGCCCCACAGCTGACAGTGCATATCAGAGAAAAAAACAAGCCATGAGATCAAAGGAATTGTCTGTAGACCTCTGAGGATTGTATAAAGGCACAGATCTGGGGAAGGGTAATAAAAAATTTCTTTAGCTTTGAAAGTCCCAAAGAACACAGTGGCTTCCATCAATCTTAAATAGAAGAAGTTCAGAACCATAGCGACTCTTCCTAGAGCTGGCCTCCCAGCCAAATTGCGCAAACAGGGGAGAAGGGCTTTAGTCACTGACGTGACCAAGAACCCAAAGGTCACTGTGACGGAACGCCAGAGGTCCTGTGTGAAGACGGGAGAACCTGTCAGAAGGAGAACCATCTCTGCAGCACTTTACCAGACAGAAGCCACTCCTCAGTCAAAGGCAAATGACGGCTCACTTGGAGTTTGCCAAAAGGCACAAGATTCTATGGTCTGGTATGAAATCTTTGGCTTGAATGTCAACCGTTACATCTGGAAACCAGCCACTGCTAATCACCATCAGTTCCATCCCTACAGTGAAGCATGGTGGTGGCAGCATCATGTTGTGGGAATGTTTTTCAGTAGCAGGGACTGGGGGCTTGTCTGGATTGAGGAAAAGATGAACAGATCAATATACAGAGACATCCTTGAGAAAAACCTGTTCAAGAGCACTTAAGACCACAGATTGGGTCGAAGGTTCACCTTCCAACACGACAATAACCCAAAACACATAGCCAAGACAACAAGAGTGGTTTCGGAACAGGTCTGTGAATGTCCTTAAGTGGCCCATCCAGAGCCAGGACTTGAACCTGATTAAAGATTTCTGGAGAGACCAAAATAGTGGTACAGCAATGCTCCCCATTCAGTCTGACAGAAGAACATGGTTCTGCAGAGAACAATGGGAGAACCTCAAATCCAGAAGTGCCAAGCTTGTAGTATCATACCCAAAAAGACTTAGAGCTGTAATCCCTGCCAGTGGTGCTTCATCAAAGTACAGAGTAGGGGGTGTAAATACTTATGAAAATGTGATAATTCCATTTTTTCTTTTTAATAAATTTATAATACTTTGTAAAAACCTGTTTATGTTTTTTCATTATGGAGTATGTTTTGCAGATTAATGAGGGGGAAAAAATGCAATCCATTGTAGAGTAAGGCTGTAACATAACAAAATGAGGAAAAGATGACGGGGTCTGAATACTTTCTGAATGCACGGTATATTGTAATTAAAACCACAAAGCATTTATATTCATTCATTAATTGGATTTTCAAAACATTATTCATACTGTATTTAGTGAAAAAGTAGTTTGACATGGCACAAATAGCCAATGAAGAGTAAAAGTGCCTTCCTAACATAACTTTAATATAAACATTGTAATGATGTACATGGAAGCATTATGGTGCTTTTCTCTGTCTGCATTTAAATAATATTAGTTCTTTTTCTGCATTTTGATCAATTTGATCTATTTCTATCAGATCACAAATGTTTACAGAGATTTGCATGCTGATCAAAGAACTGTGACAGAAATAGGGTGAGATACTGAATCCTGGAAAGAAACACATAAGGGCACCTACTCATTAAAGTGCACAAAAACAAGCCTCCCTTCCTTTGCATTTTTTATTGTAAGCCACAATTTTTCTCATACCACAGACCTGTCTGATCTATTTATTCCTGTCTTTCTTCATCTCCCACACTCACCTGTTCAGCTTTGTGCTGTTCCAGTTTTTATCAGCCCACCAACTATCGTTCAGGCGCACCCATGGCATTCAGACTCGACGGTTTGCTGGTAGTCCTAACAAAATCTTTTTCTCTCCACCCCAAGCCCCTTTCTCTGTCTTCCTCTCTCACTATCCCTCTGAAACTTTTTGGAGCAGTTAAAAGAGAAGGACAACAAAGTTGAGTGTGTGTGTGGCTGTGCCAAGCTGTTTGTGTGCCAGAGAGGGACAGGCTATGAATGCCAATGAAGAGAAAAGAGAGAGGAGAGATGGAGAAGGGGGGAAAAAAAAGGGATGGGGCTCAAACCAGGGGGTGCGTGGCCCGAATCCTCAGATAGCCCTACACAACTCAGAGAGAGCACTCACACAAATTAACACCCCCCTCTGCCCAACGCACTGGCATGTACACACACTGTTCTATGCACACATGAAAGCTCTGCCTACACAGACATTATAAAACTTGAACTTATTTCTCACATATGCATGTGGCAACACGCAAGTCACCCCAATGTATATGTGTTCATATTCATACGTTTTGCACATAAGCTGGAACCTTGTGAATAACAGTCCAGAGCAGTGTTCCTCCATTACCTGTCTTCGCCCCAGTGGAGAACAAATAATCTGGTAAAGCTGGCTGTCCCACGGTGCCTTAGAATTGCCCTGAACAGTGGCACCGAGGTCAGTCATGTGTTTCACACTGTCACATAAAGCAGCCTGGCATGTTTCAAGCAACTCCGTCTAAAGCAGTCACTTCATCAGACTTCCTCTGCAACTGTGGCCACTTGGCTTGTACTGTCTTGGTGGGGAATTTAGTTTAAGTAGTTTGGAGAGGAGAAAAGGAAGATGAGAGAGATCAGGTTTACATGCTTTACACAGCAGTACAGTTTCAGTTCAGTATTGTCCTTGAACAGGGGGTATCCATGGATACCTTTTGAATAACTCCCTCTATTTCCCCCTTCACCGCATTCCTCTGCTCCTACCAAATGCAGTGCACACACACGCAGAGAGAGGAAGGAGAGAGAGAGAGAGAGAGAGAGAGAGAGAGAGAGAGAGAGAGAGAGAGCACTTGAGAGTCTGTTATCCCAATGAAGTAAAACATTATTTTCTGAATAGGACAGTGACAAGTTTTAGCCTCATATCTGAAACCTTCAGAGAATTTCCTTTAGTGCTTTATCCTAGCTAGACTTAATATTTCTCAACCCTAAAGTACAACCTAAACACTTTTTTTTTATTTCACATTTTATTCCTGTCTCTCTTGGGTTTTTTAGTAGTTCTTAAAGCTATTTCATTCCCACCAGCATGTTGGTCTGCAAAAGTGCCACTCATATATTACATCCTGCCCTTGAAATACATCGAGTCTGCCTTTGGGAATAGAGGAAAGTTGAATGGACTTGGATTTGAAATAGGATTTGTGGTCATGTGGTCCATCAATGTGATGTAAAGGCATATTGACAGCCTGACAAAGGATCTGATGAAGCCCAAGTAAAGGCGTAATACTTATAAGCATTACAACCCTCTGGAATCGATTTACACATAAAATGTTCATTAGTGAGAAAGAGTAAAAGTTTTCCAAAAGTCCCTTCTCAAGACCTCCTTCAAAGTCAAATGCTAAATCCAAATATTAGCAAACATTTTGAAGAAATGGGAATTTTGAACCACAGTGAATATACAGTATAGACAATGTGAAAATTGTACACAGTAACATCCCTACACCCCTCTCAAAGGACAATAAAGCTTATTTAATCCTTTTGTTTGCTGCTGCAGTTCCTCTTGAAGTGAGAGATGATGTAAGATGAGTGTATTGTTGTGGCACTCATTGATGTGGAGTGTATTAACCCTGTGTCCTCCATACCAGCAGGACATAGAACAATATCTCTCCTTGTTCTTTCACTACCACAAATCCTTTCTGTTTCTCCGCTTCATGACCCTCTTTGCACAGACTCTTTCATTCTCCCGTCATTCAGACATTCTTTTCTCACTCCAATGCGTATTTGGGTATACTTTGAAGTATTTGGCTGAGACAGACAATTTGCAATAATCTTCTATAAATAATATCAGAAATGTGTTTCTTGTGTTACTAAGGGCATTGCTGGTCAAGAGATCATTTTTAATTCATAGTGCAGTGTGAAGTGATGCTACGATAAACAATGCTCTGGAAAAAACATCCTTCCCGTAAATGTCTGGTTTGCCAAGATTAAAGCTGGCCGGTCTGTGAAATCACTGCAGGCAAGGTGCACTCAACTATCACAACCAGCCATTTCCCAGAATGTAAGAAAGAGATTCAGTTAAAGCAATTCAGCAATTCTCATTCAGCACGGCAATTCATTCTGCATGCAAGTGTCTTTCAAAAGCCCCAAAGCTGAACTGCATCAAGTTCACTCATAATAAAATATCCTAAAGGACAGATATTTTTTTTAATTAATCTTTTATAAAGAAAAGGATGTGGTCACAGAGGGATTTACACATAGTTGCACAAACGTCATGAGAAGAGACACGACATGAGTTGGTCATCTCATCCCGGCTCATCAGGAACAAACACATTCACAGCTACAGCTCTCTAACCCCATGCTCATAATAGCATTCTTTATCTTTTGTTTACCACAAATACAGTCCACATAGAAGAACCTGTCATCAATAAAAGAAATAAACAAACAAAAAAAAACAAATAAAAAATACATGCATCTGCACATTTATAACTGTTAACTAATTTAAGGACATTTGTACATACATGGTAAGTGGGGAAATCTGTGTTATATACATATAATTACAGGTGGAGAGAGCTATCCATATTAGAGATTTACACTGTATATTTACAAGAATGGCCAGATTGAATAACCTTTGTCCTCCTGCTATACAGCTGACAGTTTGTGATGATAAAGGCACACACTTTCACAACGTATAGCTGAGTGGAAACAAGCATGCGAGTAAGGCATGCCACAAAACATCTACGAAGATGACCGACAGTCCGATCGCCAACTTATTAAAACTGTATTTGGTATTGCCATGATGTGTGTGCGGTTCTTGGAAGGGGACTGTGGCACTTTCAAGATAGTCACTGAGGCCTCTCATGCTGAAGACAGCCTTATGAAAGCAAAACGTCTCTGTAGGTATCTATGTGGTTGTAGTTTTCTATCATACATCGCAAAAGGTCTTTTCTTGACACTGCTTTTATTGCTTTTTCAGTTTTATAGTACTACAATAAAAATAATTTAATAGGACCATATGGTGTCACAAGGGCATTGTTCATTGTGAATAGATGTTAAACGACAAAAGCAATGGCAAAAATGTATGATGCCTTTTTCCTAATAGCTCCTAATAGAAAGCAATATACCACCAGTTGATCACCTGTTAACATTTTCTCCATTTAATGCCCTAATACAGCGGCTGAGTTAGCTAGAGTGCACTACACTAACAAATGGAACGCACACTGAACCTGCCTCGCTATAGCACAAAATGCACACTTTAAGCCGTGAGCTTCGAATGCTTTAAAGTAGCTGTTTAAGACAGTCTCAAACGATGGATCCCTTGGATGAGGACAGGTGGATGGAGTGAATGCGGGTGGACAGAGTCCTCTCCAGGTCATGCAGCACATCATTGCCCGTGCTGTCCACTGGGGTGTCATAAAGAAGCTGCTTGAATGGCTCCAGTTCAATCAGCACCACCATGTTCTTCAGGAAGTAGCCCTCAATGTAGGCCGAGAGCTCCGGTGCCTCCAGTAACTAATGAGAAAACCCAAAGCAACACAATTAGTAAATACTAGCAGCCATGTATCAGAAAAACAAAGTTTGTGGAAAGAGCTGTTACTTTTGCATGGTTGTAGATTTCCACACAGGTCTCGGTGTTTATATTCTTGGAGCAAATGATCTCGCAGTGCCTCTGTAGTGCCTCCAGCTGGAAAAACTTAGCAGCAGACAACAGCTGAAGGACAGGAGAGTGTATTGGCACATGGCGTCATAGGTATCGTCCTCTACTGATAATGATTTATTATGCGCATAATTTTTTGCATGTGAGAGCAAGTTAACAGGCCTTACATCCATAACCTCAGTGTTCCTGATGTGTAGTGCATCTGTTCCACCATAGTACAGATACTGCATCACCAGCTGTAAGAAAACGCATACTTAATATTACTTAAAGAGTAATTGCATTTACACACATTAAAGGAAGAGTACACAGTTTTTCAACCTAATCTCTATCTACCACATCTGTAGTGTATATGCGATTACCACAGACAAGAACTTTGACGTGTTTCCCTGTACTGAAAAAAGAACAGAAAACCTGTTAACTTGAAGCTCTCTTACAGTATATTGAAGGTTTAAGGGCACTTGTTGGGGCAATCAATAAATGTTTATGCAAAACCCATATTTTTGTAGAAATATTTTTCACAAATTCTTCAGTCAAGGGAATGTGTAAATTAACTTCTGAATTTGTATAATTCGTCCTCTCACAGAAAGGCCTTTTTCAGAGGGAAGGATTCGTGGTTATGCATTACCACTGTATGTGTGTACCACAAAACATTCGGGTAAGCATTTGGAATTGTTTTTTTTATTGTACTGCTACAGTGTTTGAAAGGTGGATAAAACTCCATTACACAGATTTGGTAATACATTTACATTTACAGCATTTGGCAGACGCCCTTATCCAGAGCGACGTACAGAAGTGCTTTGTAGTCTCTACTGAAAAACATATCCCCATTCCAGTACAAATAGGCCATGGTCTAGGAATACCATAAGGCTAAAAGCCTGTTAGAGAGGACTTAATTAGAGGGTTATTATAGCAAAGAAAAAAGTACACGAATAGGGGAAAAAAATTAAAAATTATTTCGATTTAGTGATCGCTTAAGTGCCTAAAGACTTTCATGTCTGTCTCATCCGCTACAACTCGGTTGTAGTTTTGAATTCATGTTATTGTCACGGTTCGTCCCGATCTTGCACGCACTACCTCCCCTCACCACCAGAGGTCACCGTCACCCGAGTACTGACAC
>JAOUQW010000034.1:22901883-22914322 GCA_028565825.1 Olivaichthys viedmensis | reverse complement strand
GTGAGTGTGTGAGTGTGTGTGTGTGTGTGAGTGTGAGTGTGTGTGTGTGTGTGTGTGTGTGAGTGTGTGTGAGTGTGAGTGTGTGTGTGTGAGTGTGAGTGTGTGTGTGTGTGTGTGAGTGGTGCACTCGGTCGTTAGTTCACTTGTTGCAGAGAGTCGTGAGTGTGTGATCAGCCCTGCTGAGTGCTCACCATAAAAGTGGGCATGTCCCTTATGCGATATGACATAACGCTCTTCTGGAGATTAGAAGACAAGTGCCCTCACAGCCACACTTGTTAAAGCTGTGTGTGCTGACAGAACCTTTAATAGGCATCAAAGACTCGAGGGATGCGCCAGGGTTGTGTTCTTCCCTTCCATTAATGTTGTGCTTCACAATAGACTGGGAACAGGAAGACAGACAGATGGGTAAACATGGGGTCTGGCACATGCATGTGAATGCCACCTGCACGAGACAAAACCCGAGGATGAAATTATTGGATAATGGAGACAATAACACCAACAAAAAAAAGACACCATGGCATATCACTTTATACAGAGCCGATCAAAAGCTATTCATCTATTATCCTTGTTGACATTTTGGAAGACAGTTAGAAGAAGAGATCTTTTGAATCCGAATGTGCCTCGGGCTACTCTTTTTCTTTCATCTCACACTCTCAGAAAAAAAAAGGGATGAAACTGTACCTTTTCTTGTCACTGGGGTGGTACCATCAAGGGATCATCTTTTGTACCTTTCGTGTATGTCTTTTACCTGGAAATGTGAATATAATGTACCTTAATTAAAGGTACATAATGAGACATTAAGGACCACTGGTGTACCTTTAATTCACGTCTAAACTTTAAAGTTACACTACACGCACCTTCCCAGGTGAAAGATACACACTAAAGGTACAAAAAATTTACCCTTAAGGGTACCACCCCAGTGAAAAGGTACAGTTTAGTACCTTTTTTTCTGAGAGTGCAGGCACTATTCAAGTCAGTTCAATTATTCCTGGTGTTATTTGCATTTATGCTATTGTGGGTGACCTTTTCATCTTACTGTCAGTTAGATCAGATACTTTTATCCCCACACAACACTATGAAACTATTTCCGACTTTGTAATCATGCAGGATGTGGTTGGATGTAGACACAGAACCTCATTCTAATGCTGTTTTGGTACCTTGTGGGGGAAAAATACAGTGTATCCTACACTCGTAGAAAGAAAAAAAAGAGTTCCTCAAGGGTTCTTTGGATAGTTAACAAATTCTTAGCTTACTTATGGGCTTTTACTTTGAACACTCTCTGACAGGGAAACACTCTGTTGTAGGGTTCTACATAGAAACTCTGGAGTTCCTCCAGAGGGACAAACCGAAGAACCTTTATGGGTACTAATTTAAACCTTTTTTGTAAGAGTGTACATTTTACACTTGTTTCTGGTCAGTTGGTTGAAACGTAGCCATGCAGCACTTGCTCATTTAACAGCTCTGGGTTCTGCCTCACTTTGTACAATGGTTAAATCTAGCACCCTACTCTTTGTTTTGTCCCTCGGGGGGAAACCTTAAAGGTTCTATGCAGAAGCCTACAACAGAGGGTTCCAAGTAGAAGAATTTTTCTAAGAGTGTAAGTCATTTGGATAAAAGCATCTGGCCAATAAATAAATGTAAATGTTAGAAAAGAGCGACACTGAACATGAGTATTTGATATATATATATATATATTTGATATAGTGGAGGATATCCCTTATTCTGTCAAAGTCATAAAACAATTAAGAATGTGAAGTCAGCATTGTTTGGATGTTTTAGATGTTAGGGATGTACCAATCCGATACTGAATATCGGTATCAGGTGCAATACTGGCCTAAAACGCTGGATTGGTATTGTATCAGATTTAACATATTTGTCCCATGTTATGTTTCCTATGTATTTCATTTGTGAACATGTGTGACACAGACCTTGCACGTAAACAGAGAACACAAATTGTCCTAAATCACGCAGCTATCACACGCCTCTGATGGTTATTGTATTAAATCAGTATCGGGTATCCAGAGCTCTGATATTTGTATTGTATCAAAAATGAAAAAGTGGGACAGACCCCTCAGCTGCACTCATTGTTTATGTTAAAAAAAGGTCTTCCTCTAGAAAGATCTTTAACACGAACAGCTGTCCTGTCCTCCTCTTAAACTCTACGTAAAGAAAGTCTCTCCTCATCGGTGTCGAAGCGGACATTCTCGGATCTGTCCTCCCATTCCTCGCACACTCTCGTGACCATGAAGCACTGATAGTTCCACAGCAGAAGCAGAACCATGACACACAGAGCCACTAGCACCACAGCCACCACGAGAAGGCGCTGTTTGTCCAGATGAGAGCCCGTCTGGCAGATCTGGCTGCTGACATGTTTGTATCTCCAGAGCCATGTTCTCAGCGGTGACTCATAGGGAGGAGGTGGGAAAGTGACGGAGACGTCTTCAGCTTGAGACGGGTTCTCTGCCTTGCACATGCTTGCAGGTCTGATCAGCTCACCTGTAGAGAAAACAAGGGATTAGGGTTCTAATTCAGAGTGCAAAGCCTGCACAAACATGAGATGGCGTGATGTAAAGAAAAATCAACACTGTGCACCAGTGCACCTGATTTTGTAACACCTGTAACACTGTGCATGCATATATTGTTAGCTAGTTTATTTGTATAGTTATTTGCACTCCTCCTCACTGTTGTGTATTTGCACTTTATGTAGTCCTGTGTACCGTACTGCTGTATTGTTGTGTGTTGCACCATGGTCCTGAAGAAACAACATTTCGTTCCAATGTATACGAGGTATATGGAGGAATGACAATAAAAGCCTACTTGACTTGACTTGACTAATGTTTAAATCGCGATAGTTATGTAATAGACCTTGCGACCATATGACCTTGGGTTGGGAAAGGCACAAAACAAATTAAACTTATTATTAATATTATTAACCATAGACACAATTTTTGGGCAGAATTTGCCCCACACCTAAATTAAGGGTGGCCATTTCGGAAGAGTTCATAAGAGAACTGTCCTCAAATGAACTTCATTTTTGCTGAATTGGAAAGCAGTATCACATGTATCGAAGAAAGTCCTATAATTCTGTTCTCCTGTTGAGACATCCACAAAAGTTAGAAAAACAGTCTGTCTGCACACTGCAGACTGGTGGGTGTGTCTTTGAGTGGTACAGATGGGTGTTTCTTTGAGCACATATATGGACTCAAAGTCACCTTTCAAACGTTTCTGAGTAGATATAGTTTTAGGATTGCACTCAGAGGTTTTCTGAAATATATTGTCAAATTAGCTTCTGTTACCCATCTAGCTAGCATTAGCAGTAAATATCATAAACTTTTATGAATATGACTTAAAAATCCTCCCAGACATCCTGTCAGGTTAGTTTATGGTAGCTAGCTGGCTAACAAAATATGTGAAAATACATGTGCCTATATGAATGCCAATGACTTCCATATATGGACTCAAATGTACACCCACATTTCCATCTATAGTCTTAAAGGCACACGCACTCATGGTGCATTGTAAGTGTAACTGCATCACTCTTATACTTTATTGTTGAAAAAACTCACATTTGTTTTAACATTTTAAGTATTGCCTTTTAAAGTTCCATCTATGCGATTTCTTCTATGATGCTAGAGGTGTGCATTGGGCCTGAGAACCACAGGACGTTTTTACTCTCATGCAGGCGGTCAGAAATGAAGATCACGGAGCAAAGAGAAAAAGCACATCGTCGATGTGACCGCTATATAATAATACCATTCCCTCATTTTGGTTATTTTTTTCCAGACAGAATAGGGCGCGGCTCACCCTCGGTCACACTTTCAAGAGTCACGAATTAAAGTTAAAGTTCACCTGGATGAGCTCTGCATTTTTAATTAACTCCTTTTTCCTGTCTTAATGATGTTTAAATGGCTTATTTGTGTATATTTGTGATAATTGGACCAACTGAAACAGCGCTGACGCTTCCCCCAATGGCTTCAGTGGTGTATTGCATTCTACCCAACAACATAGGCTAATGGGATCTTACATTATAACTCGTTTTTTTTGTTGGTTAAGTGAACGACGACGCGTCGCGTATAAAAATCCATGTGGATGAACTTTCATGATTGACGGTTTTGTCGACTAATCATTGCAGCTCAACCGACCTGACAGGCAGTGTATGCAACGAGCTATCTAGCTATGTTGGCTAGCAACTGCAAGTTATGACTTATGATGACACTAAATGCCTGCCAAAAGTTTCTTGCTGCCCAATGAGAATAGGTAAAGGAAAAATAGTGTGGGGGGGGGGGGGATTATGGGGGAAAGCACTTACCCCCTTACCCCCTCTCCCCAGGAGTCCAGAGCCAAGTTAACAGCTCAGCAAGACTCTCCATGACGAATGAGGGTGCCAGGCTCCAGCGCAGCCTGAAACACTTAAAGCAGCGGGTGGTACAGCTGGCATTTCTCACACACCCTTTCTCTTAGCCCCCACCCCCACAAACACTCACAACATTTCTCGCTCGCTCCTGAGGTAAACAGTTAAACAGTTCAAATTACAGGAGGCTGTAAAGACTACACACGCATGGACACCTTTGACGTGTTGTCTGTATAACAACCTTTACCAAAGAATATGAAGGACAAGGCTGAGGCAGTGCATTCTGCTCCTTTTTGCAGAGTCAAAGTCTCTAAATTCATTTTGACATATAGCCCACTCAATTTCAACTCATCAAATTTTGTTTAATCGGCAAGCAAGTGATAAATAGATGAACAGCAGCTTGGTCAAACAGATTTTATTTCTTATTTGACAGTTTGCTCAACTCTATATTGTGCCGAAGGCTTTCATGGGTCCCATGGGTTTACAAGAAACTACTGCCAAAACACAGCATGAATGCATTGCCCTTGGGAGTTTTTCTCTCCATATTAGCTATAAAAGAGACAGTGAAAAAGTGATCCAATGGAAAGGAGAGGATTTACTGGTTATTTGAACCTGTCAAATGTGCCTTCATGAGTTTCCAGTTTGTTGATGTTCATTGCATTGCATACATGAGCCAAAAGACATTAAAAAAAAACATTTGCATGGTTGATTGGTAATTAAATCAAGAAAATATGCAATCATATTCTATCACTGAACACTTTTCCTTCAGCTCTTGAGTATTCTGACTGTACCAGTACTGCCACAATGCATTAAGCCTGTCCCGTCTTCGGAACTCTTTCCAACGGCCCATGGGCCCTGAGCAACTATTTAGAGGAGGTCCATAATGGTGCTTCCACAGAATAATCAGGTCTTTTGAGCAGTGTAGACTCATTGACTGTGGTGCCACAAAGAAAAATAGAGAGATAGTCTGAAGCAGAACATTTCAATTGAAGGAAAATTGATTTTTGAGGTGTCTCATTCTCCATGCCAAAGGCCTGCAAGTCAGGAAGAGATTCAATCATTAAAAAAAAGAATAAAAACATACAAAAAAGTCTGTTTTTTTTAAAGGTGATAAGGAATAATAATGGGATGGAGTTTGCTTTTTAAATAAACCTTTTGGTCTACCTCAAACTACTCTGTCAAACTGTGAAGGATACCGACCTTATCAAAACACCAGCCAAAAAACTACTGGAAAAAACACTTCAGGCCATCGGTATTTAAGGGAACTCCAAATTATAGCTGACAAATTCTAATAAATCAAGCTTATATGTTTAGCCTGCCAACAACTGGGTACTATGGTCCATTAGTTTCAGGCTATACAAAGACATTGATTAATAAACATGTGTGAGCCAGCTGGAGACCGAGCTGAATTGTGTGAGGATCCTGTGCCCCACAACAATGTCAAAGAGTAACTGAGACTGGCAATCTACAGAACCGCATGCATGCCAGGACCTGAGGGACAGGTTTTGGCAAGAAGGAAAAAGACTGGATATATCATGAAGGCCTTCAGGTTCAAACCTGTTGGCTTGGACAAGACCTTCAAGAATGTGACTTACATGGTTCCTCAAGGGGAGCAGAAATTTATTACACTGCTTTTCTCATGCTCCAGGGTGAGCCTGGCTGTTGTGACACCTCCTGGCTAAACACAAGCCTGTGCTATGCGAAAGTTCAACATGCAGGAGAAGAGCTGCTGGGCGAGACAGGAACGTTTCCCAGCGTTCCCGGCTGAGTGTGGATCAGCCACTGACCTCACTGCGGTTCACACTCTGTATTTAAATCTATTTTGAAGGGAAGTGAAGCCAAGCCTGCTCCACATACACACTTGCTCTCTGGCTGTGTGCATGGAAAAACACCTCTCAGGCTTTCTTACAGAGCACAGTGCCCAACTGGGCATTGTACGTCCTCACTTCATTTGTAACTTCCTCTACATCATGTAAAACTATACCCAAACTACAGCACTTTCTGCACTCGCGCCTATAGGCTTGCTCAACTCAGCAATATGCTCAGCTAAACCCACACATGAAAAAAAGCTAATATTTCTTGGCATTGTAAGCTGGTATTTTAGTGACACCAGTGGGATTGTGCAATAGTTGTGCTGTGATGGTGGTCTTTCCTACGGTACATTAAAACACCCTTCAGTATCAGCCCATGTGCCAAAATCAAGTCATCTAGCATGCTCTCATATAGGATAGAGCCTAGGGCTTATGTTTTTCTAATAGGTTAAATCACACACGTTTATAAAGCCGACCATCTCTCGAAACTGCTATCTCACAGAGGCCACAGCAGATGGAGACCATATGTATAGCAACTAGAGTCAGGAAGCCTGCCTTAGTGAAGAGGAAGACAGAGGGGGCGACGGGTGCAGCTATGCCATTTGCTGTACGTTTCCAAGAATGGCCAACCACAACCCTTTATTGGTTTTAGCAATAGGGAATTGTTAAGTGATCACAAAGTTGGATATGTTTATAAGCGTATTGTTGACTGCATGCTGTCTGTATAAATAAAAAACATGAATCATGAGGACAGCTCAAAACCTCCAACATTCCCACAAGTCAAATACAGACATAGATATACAAACCAAACACTTGATTAATGGACCAACTGAAAGAAGGCTTGGGATATTATAAAGTAAAGACTTGAGAGGAAACAACTACATTCTCTCTTACTAAAACTCAAAAGACAATAGACACATCAATCAATTCCATCATGTGTGCTACCAATCTAAGCCAGTAGGAGTTAAATAAAAGATGTCTTGAAAAACTGTCATAGGAATTTTTTGATGCCATGTCTTTTCTCTAACTTTATCAGCATTTTTACAGGGGTGCAGCATCCATGACCACAGAAAGCCCAAAAAGAGCAAATATCTAATAGCTTTACTCGACTCCTCAATTCTCATTTCTTAAAAGCGTCCAAGATGACCCAGTGTCCCGCCAAAAATTAATATTTTTGAATATGAAATAAATTATCTTTATGTTCAAAATAAGCATTCATCAGTATCATCAAAAGGTCTTCTGAGAAGGTCAGACATCACACAGCTTCATATCAAACATGGGGACATTCTATAAATGTTTCGTTATTTTCTATATAAAAAGCCCACTGGACCTCCTACTTAATACTCAATCAGAGAGTATTTATTTTATTGACGGAGCATCGTGGTCAATCATGGCTGATTCACTACAGAGTAAACAGCTGCAGTAACAGGGGAACACAGCTGAGTCATGAATGAATGGCCAGAATTCATGAGAAGCACAGTAGCAAGACAAATAAGGAATGAAATGGCTAAAACTCTGAAAAGAAAGGCTGGTATAACAGTACTGCAAACGCAGAGATGATCACACATGTTGTCGTGCAGAAGCAAGTACTCTCTGTGGCTGCTGGGTAATGACTGTGCCATTCGCACTTGCTCTGTGTGCCATCATGCTATTGAGCTAAATGTCCATGTTATAGCCAGCCTGAGGGACCAACACGGCACCTCTTCCTGGAAAAATCAAAGCCATAATGGAAATCACTGTCTCATGCAGTAACCCTCCCCCTCCAGCTACATCACCCATCCAGGATGTAGGAAAACTCAGGGTTCTCAATTCCCTGCTGTGGCATGCTGCTCTGACCCAAACCATAACCAGGCACGGCCATTCACTTATCAGTAATCTGGGACGCACAGTAGTGCTCTGTACCATTCTCTTTTCATACAGAGAAGGCCGTTGTAGGACACATGGGCAAGGATGCCCATGAGGGATATGCTCTGCCACTCGACAACTTGGATGACAGCATGGGTCAAAAAGTCCAGTGGATTATAGTGCATTCTCGAGAGGCTTCTCCTCTGAGTCAGTTATTTGGGACCTTCCTTTTGGAGTCTTTTCTTATTATTCTTTATATTCTTCCGATAATTTGTGAGCGGCTGAACTCAAAATTACACTGTAATTGCTTAACTGCGCTTGTGCTATTCATCATTTTGACTCAGCAAAGGGGCTCTACGTGTTATGGGAGCCCGAGCGTGGGTTGCACATGAAGCCAGTGACTGATGGGACTGAGGCCTGCAGGAGACTTCTGGCAGAAAGGGTCTCCAAAGAGGAGAAGTACCTGTACTGCTTATCCTAATTGCAGTTAACTGATATTCTCATGTAGTCCCCTATTGTGAAGGGCTGAGTGCAGACTTCACTAAAAATACAACTCCACATTTTTTTGAAAGCTTAAAAAAGATTTTGCTGGGGTGCCATGCCATGTGAAGAGTAGTTACAATGTATTAAATATGGAAATAATGCCAATTACAACCACATAGCTGAATTCCACAATGTGTTCACTTGTTATAAAGGGAATAAAATACCACAAATAATGTTGTCCTCACTACCAGAACTGATTTAATAGGACTCAGAAGCATAAAATTTTAGGAATTCTTGCGGTTCAATATAAAAGAAAACTTACAATTAAGGTTAGAGCTTGGGGCAGGTTTTATGTTACTATTTTAATTACATGCATTAACCACATATTTTCGTACATGCCATGAACTTGTGGTTAACCTGTGTCACCTTTGTCATTAAAGTGCATTAATTAATGTCAATATCAAAAGTCTTTTGAAGAGAATACAATGTAATTACGACAATGTAACAATGGAATTCAGTTTTGCTTTATTTTAACTAGTCTATTCCATTCTACCTAAATGTAATTACATAACATTTTAAGGTCACAGGTTAAGCACAAATTTATGGCATGTACGAAAATATGTAGTTAATGCATGTAATTAAAATAGTACCACAAAATCTTCCCCAGGCTTAATTGTAAGTTTGCTTTTGTAGAATGCAACTTTGGGGATTTGAAACCCTCTCTGGTAGAAAAATGTCATTGCTAGCTACTCATGGCAATGAGACTAGGGTCAAAGAAAGATTAAGCATCATGCTATGCAGTGTTCATGCCTTTCATAGCAGCACATCAATGATACATGAACACTTAGAATGCTATTTATTGTCACATATACAAGTACAGTACAGTGAAATTCATTCTTTGCATATTGGTAAGCTGGGGTCAGACATGATACAGCACCCCTGGGAGGGTTAAGGGCATTGCTCAAGGGCCCAACAGTGGCAGTTTGGCAGTGCTGAGGCTTGAACCCATGACCTTCTGATCAGTAGCCCAGTGCCCTAACCACTGAGCCACCAATGCCCCCAGTTAAAATAAAAGCATCTGAAAGCCCCTGCTTGGTAAGTGAAACAGATTAACCTGTTGACCTTATCCTCATATTACATAATGTTTCATTTCACGATAGTATTTCACGATGGTAAGTAAAATATGTGAAATACAAGCATAGCAATTTTATTGTTTAAGGCCGGGGTTATACCTGCTACTACACGAGCGAGCATCATTGTTCACATACTCGCTTGCGTACTTTTCGTACATCTAGAGGATTAAAAACTATGTCCACTAGGGAGCAGGTCAGAGCCGAAAAATACCTTGCCAGCACCGAAATACCTTCTTCGACCCCTTCCTCTGATTTTACACAACAAGTTAAACAGTGAATGGCACGCTGCTGGTATTAAACTACAGTACATTCATGCGTTACGTACACAATCGATGTGCTTAATGAACGCAGGATACACGTAGTTAAAAGCAAGTATAACCCCGGTCAGTTATAATGAGGCTGGTTAAGTTTAGCCTGTTTAATTTTGGCTTGTTTAGATTAATGGTAAGGCAACGTCTACGTGTAGGTGTACTACTGATTTAGTACAGTTTAGATAAAGAGAGAGAAAGAGATTTTGAATCTTCAATCTTGTGTCATTATTTAATTGTAATTTATTTGTCATTTAAATTGGTCATTGTCAATGGAACAGGGAATAATTGTTAGATTAGTCGATTACAAAAAAAAATGTCGACAGAATTAGATTATAAAAATAAATGTTTGTTGCAGCCATATTAGCAAACTACTTGGCTAACGTACAAGTCTGAAGTACAAAAATACAGAGAACCACACCAAACACACCACTGGTCAACTAGCTGGCTAACATTATCCTGCTAGCTAAAACATGGAGCAAAGGTGAGCAAGTGCTTCGATCGACTCGTTCTTGCCTGGCATAACCAAGTTTAAAGTACAAAAGTGCAGAAAAACACAACATTCCACAACAAGGATAAGTTGACTGGCTATAATTCAAAAGCTAGCTAGATAATTAGAAAACAAATATAATGCCTTAACTGATATCAGCTTACTCTTGAATCTTTTCCCTTTCTCCTTTTATAATCATTTTAGATTAGACTCTCCCTGTTTGGCTTGCAGGCTGGTGTCCTCCATGTTCAGTCTCTTGTGATAATGCCTCTGTCTCAACGCTAGCATTAATACCAGCCGGACCTCCTTTCTGCCTATGGTTGGGGCATGATTACGTATGCATCCGTAAACCACCGCCAAATCGGACCCGAGCAGGTCTGAATTTGAATGACTTTGATGTTCTCTCCTGACTCAATAATTATGCTATTTTTTCCATTTTTAACAAAAGAAAAAAATTATGCACCACAGCTTTAAGTAACTTGTTGTAACAGAACGACACCAACATTAGGCTCGCCTTTGCCTTCCCATTCTTTTCTCCAGGTCTTTAAGCATTATTGTTACATTACACACTCTCTCTCACCTATAAGCAGTGGGCCATATAGGAATTAAGAAAGCTGCCATAAACTGGGTTTGCTCCTTAAAAACATGCCAACTCAGCAGAGAACCCTTTATTTCCCCTCATTGCTTCATATTACACAGAGTAGAGATGTCAAAAAGCAGTCATTGTTTAAAGATGCACTCCAGTCAAATCTGCTAGATCAGGTGTAATTAGATTCTGGTAGCCTGAATTCTGATGAAAAAATAGCTGAAGAACATGAATTCTGAAATTTAACACAATTAGGAGTAAATTTGATCAAAGTGTCTGAACTTGACCCTTTTTGCTGTAACGCAGTTCCAGCTAATCCTGAGTCACCCTGTGCTGCCTGCTCTTTCCCTGTCCAAAGCCTTGTTAACACCGCCCACAATATTCCTCCCAAACCATCCCACTTGTCTGTCTGCCAAATTTGTTGCCATGTAAATTACATTTGTACCATGTATACAGTGTGCTTCTTTTTTTTATGAAAAGATTTAAGTTTATTTTATTTAAAACTAAATAAGTATGATCCTGACTTAAATTGTTGTCTAAAAAGTACTCAATATTTTTTTATGTAGTATCAATTAGAGGTGTGCATCTGGAATGGAATCCCGCGGGACCCAACAAAAAAGTTACGGGAGTGGGAACTCTAATGCGGGCGGGTGATCAGACATGAAGCTTGCGGGACAAAGGGAGGTAGAACATTTCCAGTAAATCTCCATTAACAGTCTTACTTTAAACAAACAGTTTATTTAGCTGTAAATTTTGTCACCTTGATAGGCATTTTAAAAAGCCCATCGTAATGGGGTTATTTTTATGGACATTTCCCAGTGTCACAACAATGTCAGCATGAATCCGGCAGATGTGCAAAAAGCTATTGGCACAGTATACTACAGTTAAAAAGATGGGTAAATTGTACATTTGGACTAAGTTTATAGTGGTTGTTGATTCAGATTGCAAGGGGTTCTTTGGAACTGAACTATTTAAGCTGTAACAAATGTGGCAAAGTTTTAACTACAATGGACACAAATCAGGTACCTAATCTTCCTGGTCAGGGTCACTGGGGTGTAAACAACTTATTTGTTTATATTTTGGGAAACAGAACCAACTATGTTCATTAATAAGTACAGCGGGCGGGAACAAACAGAAATAATTTATTTGGTGGGATTAAAAATACAGTACCGCGCACACCTCTAGTATAAATGGTAAAAGTCTTTGACTAAATCCAAACCAAAGAATTTCTACGAAATTATTTCCATTAGCACACACATTGTCACGATAACACCCGCCGCGGACTCCCGCTTAGATTGCGCGCCGCAGTTCCCGGCGAGCCGCGCACTACTGTGTGTCTGTGTATATCATGTGTGTTTGTTTTGTTTTATTCACGTGTCTTGTTTTGGTTCTGTTCACGCCCCCTCTGGTTTCCTATTGGACATTCTGTAAT
>JAOUQW010000034.1:22846966-22857179 GCA_028565825.1 Olivaichthys viedmensis | reverse complement strand
CAAATGAAATAAAACCCGTCATTTGTTTGTGATGATTTGTGCCATAAAAATGATTGTTTGTGCCGGTGTGGTTTTTGAGATATTATAGCGTTATGTATCGATGTAAGTCAATGGCCGAGAGTGATATCAAAGTAAATTAAATATGTCAGAAAAAATCAAACAGGCACAAACTACCTTTGTACAGCACAAATCAGCACAAACGCATGACAGTAATTTGGTTAGATTTGTGGTTTGGTTTTGAGTTGAGTGAGCTTTAAGGTCACGCTCAACCATAAACTTGCATTGAAATATAGCCGTTATAACAATCTCAGAAATCAAACCTGCACAAAGTCATTTTTGTGGCACAAACGAAGGACACAAGTTTTATTCTTTTTCTTTTGTGATGGGGTGCCAGCTTCACGGAGGTCCTCACTGATGCTCAGGACAAACCCAGTGAAAGAATCTGATAGAATCCACATCAGTCTCAGACCATAAGAAAGCCCACAGTCCCACATCAGTGGCAGAAGGAATGTGCCCTGATGCAATGTTTGTGTAAACTGTGTTTGAGATGTATAGGGCCAATCACTGACTTTGGAATTTTGCTTCACCTTGGTGATCATTCCTTACTTTCCCCAAGGTGCAGGGAAATGTTAAAAGGCATGTATGCCTAACAGGGATGGAGAAATTGCAGGAAATTAGACTGTTAATATTTTGTATCAGTGTCTTTAGGTGTGAACCCTGTAAATAGGCCAGCTAGAGTGAGGCTCCTCTTGGCGCTCTGTCTACGTGTCTTTTTATGGAAAGTGGGTGAGCAGTAACGTACATCAATAACGATATTGTAATCAAATATAACATCTTTGGAAATCACTGAATGTCTACTATCACTCTAGTGTGGCTTAAAATAAAGTGGCTTAACAGGTACACTTTTACACCAGGCACACTGCTTCAATATTGCATTTGGAGACTCCTATTAAGAATAATGAAACAAAGGTGTTTTCTGTGCCATGGTAAAATAAGCCACGAAGCGATTGTTTCTTTTACTAAGATATCGACTGCCGTACTTGGGCATTCACAGACGTTAGAACATTTAGCTCTTCATTTCTGTTTGATCAGAAGCCTCATTTTACTTCGGTTGTCAACCATGAACCACTTTTTCTGTTGAAATCGGAAGCTTCTTGTTCAAATCTGTTAAAATGTGTATTTAGCTTTCTGTGGCCTTACAGTGGAATCAAATGTTTTTATTAAAGTCCCTTACTTTTGAATCGGCTCCTTATCTAGTCTGGATCAACAAAAGTTTTGATTTTTAGAAAGAATTAGATTTTCCAGCATCTATTTTTGGTTAATTTTTTGTTTCAGGTTTTGTAAATTAATAGTGGTCCAAAATGGTTCACATTTATGTAAAAAGAAAGAAAGAAAAAAATATATAGTGAAATGAGAAGTTTTAGGCAGCTCATTGAACATTTATCCATTTGCTCATCCACTTTCTTTAAACTTTAAAAAAACAAACTGACTGCTTCATCTCAAAACTATTTCCTGTCCTCATGAACGCATGGACTTTGTGTAAATTTGCTTACCATTTGCTATTCATTGATATTACGAGCAACTGCATTATTCTGTAAGCTAGAAGTTCCAGAAGCTTTCTTTTGGCCATGTAGACTTTGCGTTAAAAAGTGCTGGAATTTTTTATAGAAGATAAATGATAGAAATACAGATTCAAGTGACTCGTATGTTAAAAACAGTTTGTAAGATTTATTATCACTGGTTTTTATTTATTTATTCTTTCTTTTAAAACAACAGCCTGTAAAGTGATAATATAAATGAAGTGATACATGACCTATGATTTAAGGATTGTTTCCACATTTGAATACTTTACTGTTATTTTGCACTCTTCACTATGAAGGTTTATTTGCTTGATTTGTTTCCTCATCGTCGTTAATGCTACAGTAATTTATTTTTGATCTTTTAGAGAATCTCTGGCAGGAGGTCACCACATTAAGACAGAACAGGAAACATCTGACACTTTTCTGGGATTCAAACATAGATTGGTATTTTCAATATTTGTGTGCTTTTGTAAAATATTTCATGGTTATGCACCTGTATGGTAAATATACACAATGTGTGCAACCTTTCTTTTATTTATATTGCACTAAACACTTCAAATTAGGGAAGAGTCATTCTTTTGTCTTGCAATGCTGTGTTCTGTTCAACATCTTGTATTAGTGCTTGTTTTTAGTGGTTACGATTTAATTTAGTTCAGTTTAAGTGCTGAAATATGCACCATGTTAGACACGTTATAGATCTGGGCAGGAAAAGTTGGGTTACCGCATGAGGTTGATAGTTTTGTATACGAATGCCGATAAATGTACTCCATTTAAACCACATAATCTAAACAAGATATCTTTGTTATCCAGTATGCAAAACTGATCAGAGAACTTTTCCATGTTTGATTGAACATGGGCAATTCTAAAACATGTCTGGCCTAAACAAAAATGAACATGGCAGCTGTTCCAATATGCATTTACTTAATTCACAATCATAAAACATGGAAAAACTGAGAAGGAAAAAAAAAAGTCAGACACACCAACAGCAATGTTTTCAGAAAGAAATTAATTAACAGGCAGAACTTATTAAATACTTTTAATGTCAACAGCATTTGAAATAAAACAGATACAATGCAGATCACATACTAAACAGCATCTGGGAATTCAGAATACATGTGTTGGGAGTATATGAAGATGTATCTGTTCAGACCTAGACTTTACAAGCACACCATCCATAAGGAAGGTACACAATTACTTCAACTCAGCATCCTTAATGAAGACTTGATTAAAATCTGAAACTGAACAAATACAACAGTCAGTAAAATGTGGATTCACAGGTTAAGACACACATTGACTTATACGAGTACCCAGAAATGCGCACTGGTGATAACAAATCCAAAAGACAGATGTGAGTAAATACACCCAGGATCAAATGATCATGACCTAACTGACTGTGCAAAATTTAATAATTGCTTTCTCTCAATTACACACTGGCAAGCAAAATTACCCTTCTCATATACACAACCTTATTGACAGCTATCTACTCACACAGACACAAAGAAGCAAACACATACACACATTTGTACTACTATACTTGAGGACTTCCATTGACATAATGATAACTGTTGCTAATTAATGCTAAGCCTACACCTGAACCTGAACCTGAACCTAACCTCAGTGACCAAAAGCAAACCTTTTGGCTCTTTTAGTTTTTTTTTTGTTGTAAAAAAGCAGTTTTTCTAGTGAGGACCAGCCGAATGTCCCCACTAGAGCAAAAAAAAGTCAGATGTTCCTGTCCTTGTGGGGACATTTGGTCCTCGCTAAAATATAAAAACACACACACACACACCACCAGCAGCAGGATATTGGTTCTTTGTTGCCAAGCAGAGACATTTATTAGAGTTTTGGAGGGAGGCCCCAGCTCAGAGACTGCAGTGCCTGTGAAAACACACACAGCGGGGCACTACACACTCAGGAGGTCACGCCTCCCATGCTAATTTAGAACTGTCCTCTCGGAGCCAGGCCTGCTCCAAGTTCCACAGAGTACACTTTGACCCAATGCACACATACATCTCTACGGTATTATTTATGTCCATCTAAACTACTTTCCCCTCTTCTACTTGCCTCAAGCACAAAAAACTGGTAAACAAATGGAGTTTGTAAAAGGGAGAATATGTCTGCATATGTCCATCATTAAATATCTTGTATTAATAATAAGTATTGAAATAAACTATTAAAATGTTCAGAGATAAGTGCCTTTGACACCAACATAATAATAATAACAATAATAATAATGATAATACCTACCTTTAATAAACAAACATAAGGATAATGTGCCCAGTATCAGAATGGTGAGTGTATTTGTCATACGGATATTAAAGGTCTGTGACAGCGGTCAACAGTAGTTACTTGATGACTCAAGTGCTCTTGCTGTCCGTCTCTGACGAGTCGCTCTCTTCACTGTTGCTGCAGGAGCAGGTGCTGTGCTGCTGTCCACCGCCTGAGCACGGACTGGATATCACCATGGGGATGGTCTGCAAATCCCAAAGGAAGTCAAACTGATTGAATATGTAAAAGATAACACCAACAAAGTGACACAATGAGCTTTTTGGAACAAGATAAAGTCAGTGGATTGAAAACTAGTTCACGGCATTTCATCTTTAGAGGTTTATTAAGAGTTTTGTATGAAGCAGTTAGTGGAAAGTCAACGTTATGCTCTTGCAAGTTTGCCGACAGGCTCTGGGAGAAGTCTGCGATTGGTCGGTTGCAATGTCAGTCAAATGGCCTCTTTCTGTTAAAGGTGGTTGCGTTTAGTGACGAAAGGTACCAGACTCTGGCTTGCGAGACTAGTTATTTACAGATAGCAAGACCATGGCTACTTCCCAGCCTTTTTAAAAACAGCCTATATGTTTTGCTTACTCATAACGAAATGATGTGAAAATATGTCAGACTTGTTTTATTTAGCTAACTTTGTAGCCCACCACAGGCTACGATCATATGATGGTTGCTATGGTCACGTCTCCTTTCTGCGTAATTAATCGTTAAATTGCAACATTAACATTAGTCTACAACATGAAAAGTGAAGACAAAATTGAGGAAACCAAATGGGGAGAACAATAAGCCTATCTCTGCCATAGGCTATAATCAACATAGGGTTAAGCGTGATCCAATTTTTTTTTGTCATTGCTGCTGCAGGGAGCTCAAGCTAGGCAGCTCTCTAATGAAAATTAAACTCAACATTTCCATTGATGATAAAGTTCCATAGTGAAATAGGCAGAGCATATACCAAAGTCCTTATAGTAAAGTCTGCCCACTCGGCGGCCATCTTTGCAGCGCTCTCAGGCAGTTATTTCAAGTCATACAAGACCAGGCTCCTATCTAATTCAATGGGGAGAGACCCATAAATCCAAAATGGATCGACAATATGACGTTTCAAGCACATATTTGAAATCACAGTTAAAATCTGACAAGAATGGTGTAAATAATGTAGTGGTCTTTGGCTCCAATAACACAAAAATGCTTTTAATTATTATTATAATTTTTTTTTTTAAATGTTGCCCCATCTACTGCGCATGCCTATTTCTCCATAACGAGCGGAGTAAAGGAGAGGGGTACGGCTCGAGAACGGAGCCTCCATCACTGTGGCTCTCTGAGGATGGCTCGCTGAGGGTGGCGGAAGTGACGTCATACGCAGAAGTATAATTATACGAAGCTGAATGGGAAATTGAGAGTAGCTACATTAAAAAACATTTTAATAGCTGATCGCAGCTTAGGGGCCAGTTCTGCAGTACCGCTGTACTGTTTTGCCTACACCTTATGTAACTTTCAAGCTCTTAACGAGTTGAATCGGATATGCCGAAGCAGGAAAAAGCATTGTGTATGTCTGGGATGTCTGGAGCGCTCCATTGAGTACTGCAGTGTCTACAGGTGTTTGTTCCCACCTTCACCTGATTTCTCATAAAAGCTCTTAATTCATGAAACCTTAAGCACCGTTTAATTAGTGCTGTTGCATGGTTGTAGCAAACATGTGGACACTGCACCCCTTAATAGCTTTAACAAAATGTCTTCTAGGGATTATTTTGTATAATTGTGTACGTGTATAATTACTTTAATGAAATGTACATAATAAACCCTCTTTTTCTAGAGGTGAACAGTTGTTTTAAATACTCTTTCAAATTTTCCGATGCACTGCACAATTTGAAAGGAGGATGACTTTCCATCTCTGGGAACATGCTCCAGCTGCTGCAATGAAATGCATTGCCCTTTTTGTCCTCCACTGGTGTAGAAGAAGAGGAAGAAAGGGAGCTGAAGATCAGTGCTCTACAGTCGCTCAGTGAGTCATGGCTTCCAGAGGATGAGCAGCATGACCGTTTGTTTTTGTGTGTCTGCAAGACATGGACCATTTTTTTGTCAGAAGTGCTTGATAAACATGGAATACCGGTTATTCGTAGATTATTAAATTAAATATATTAAATTTAAATGTTATGTTTGTGTGCTTGTGCCTCTTTTGTAAAAAGAAATAAATAATTGTTTAAATTTAAAGCATTGTATCTGTATGTATCTTTTTATGACCTAACGGAAAAGTTGTCAAGAATTTTACTTCTACTCAGTAATAAGACACCCAAACATCTGAGGGATGTAAACTGTTAGCCTGCCCTGTGTATATTTTCATCCTGACATTATACACGCTAAAAACAGATGTGTTAAAAACAACACATAGTGTGTCTAGTTAAGGACAACACATTTTGTGTTACTTTTACAGTGTGTTCTATTTAATACAGGCCGTGGGGATAGATTTTTTTTGTTCAGCAAACTTAATGTAAATCAATGAATGCTAACTTTCAATGACTTGATAAGGAATCAAATGAATTGAAAATAAATTGACCTGAACTACATGTGAATTTGACAGTTTAGGCTAAAAGACCAGCTGACACGGGTCGTGTAATTATAAATCATATTTGTGTTAAAAGTCTGTAAGCAAAGTTTTTTTTAATTAATTAATTAATTTATTTATTTATTACAAATACATTTTTGCAACATATGAAAATAACCAAAATCTTATTATTTATTTAAAAAAAATTTTTTTACTATATTTTTATTTTTATTAATACACTCTCAAAGATATTGTGTAAAATTAACAACACACTTTTTGTTTTATTACTATTATTTATTTTTTAAACACATTTTATGTCATATCACTCTTGGCTACATACTAGGATGTTTTATTAGTTTTACCGTAGTTACCAAAAAACGTGCTTTAAGATAAATAACTGAAAACTTCAAATTATTACGTATTAAATATGATAACACACTGTAAAAGTAACAAAATGTGTTGTCCGTAACCAGACACACTGTTGTTTAACACATGTGTTTAGAGTGTACTACAGTGAGCTAGAAATGTTTTGCCTGTTTCCTGAGAATGGGCTGTTTACCGCATGATCTTTATTGCCAGACCTTCATCGCATCCTATTCATTTTGTATCTGATTTATTCTGGTATCTGTAGAGTTTTCGGGAGTTCTCGAAGTTATTTTCCCATCAATGTGTTACGTTGAGTTGGGATTGCAGTTCATCCAGGCCGCAGTGTGAAAGGGTTATAATTCACTTAATTACAGCAGTAAAAGTAATATTTGTGTTAATGGCTCAGAGTGAAGTTCAAAAAGTGTACGAATGGCAAGCTTACCTGACGTCTCGTTAAGATTTTTCACGTTTCTTACTTCATGCAAATGTTTTCATTCTTGGTGTTCTCCTTTTTGAGGGAGTTGTACTAGGGAGCGCTCTGTGTGAAGTCGTATTAAGATCTGCTGTGATATATTGGCCCTACTCAGCAGTGTCTCTATGGGTGGACAGGAGACAAAAGCAGTGAACCCTTACCACCTGTAGTTTTTAATAGCTCCCCAGAAACGGGTATTAAAGTAATGGAGATGGGGAAGTTTAATCTCACAAAAAGAGTAAGTGTAGATGCTTTTGGACTGAAGTCCAAAAAAAAACAAAAAAAAAACGGGAGTCCAAAAATGAGGTCTAATGTGATTTAAAAAAAAAAATCTTGGCAGAAACTAGCTTGTCGCAGTAGTCTCAATTAACATTTCTCCGAGTGTGTGTGTGTTTTTACATTTTTTTAAAAGAACAAATTTATAGGAGCGCCCAATTTTGACAGTTTTGTCCAGCTGCTTTCCCTCAGCCCATAGTAGATGGGTTTATCACCTCAGTGGAACGGGCCTCATTGTTCCTCTGAATGTGATTATAGTGCCTCTCCAGCCTGTGATAAAGTTCTTCAGTGAAAGGGCTGTCTTATCTCGTTTGTATGCCATGACGCAGGCTTTGTTTTATTGGATGCATCTCTTTGTCTTAAAATCTTTAAAAGATGCTCCAGATCACTGTAAGCCAGCCACAAAATATAACTTTGGCATCAGCGTGGCAAAATATAACTTTTTTTAATCACTATTTGTAATTTGAAATACCCTTTAGAAATTATTTGTCAAGTGTTAGATTGTGATACATTTTTGTATTTAATCTTACACTGTTGTAAATGTTTTCTGCATGTCTTTTTTTAGCCCAAAGAGTCATTTTTGGCCGGATATTTTTGGTGGGCAAAATTTCAGTTTTAGCCACACTCCTCCACCTTTCCCTTGTCTCCTCTGTACTCTATTGAATTTTACCTCTGAATCATCTATCTCTGTTCATACTCCCTCCTTTTGGGGTGTTTGAGGGGTCTTCTAAAGGGCTTCCTCCTTTCTGTTCCAGCTGGGTTTGTTGACACACGGTCAATCCTGGACCCCCCCACTCCCCCACCTCTCTTTTAAATACTCTCCCCCATTTCACCTTCTCTGGGCAGTAAAGCTGCCACAGCTGTGGGCTGTATTAGCATAGCTGCCGAACGGAGGGGGAACACTAAATATATTACAACCATTAGCTTTTGTTTGTGAGGTGACAGTTTTAAAACATCGAAGCTTTTCACCGACCAAAGTGGGAAGAGACAAAAGATCTGCACTGTGATTTTGGTTTAACTGCCATTTAAATATAGCCCTAGAAGCTTCTACAGAGACAAACTGAGGAACCTGCTGCAGGTTAAAAAAAGTAAAAAAAAATAAAAAGTATCCTAAAAAACAACTTGACAATTTTAATTAAAACAAATTAAATGGGGGTAAAAATGCCACATGCCAATCAGTGCCCTCTCTATTTTGTAGGAAAATCTTCCAAGAGGTCAAGACTCATTGACAGGCTTTCTGTCTTTCTCAAGCATGCTGCAGCTGATTATGTTTAATTTACTTATTATTAAACATACGATTACACATATATATATTATTAAACTAATCTGTTTCTTTAAAATGATTTATAGTTACTTCGTGACCTTTTAGCATTATAAGGTTCTATCTGCCATTCAGTCATAACTCAGATAATCAGAGGGTGGCTATGTTTACATGTAGGGCTGGGCCGAACAGCTTTTTACAGGCTTCGAATACTCGTACGTGTTTCCGAATGAGTACACGAATACTCATTATCAAAACCGCCCTTAAAAATAATAATACTTGCGTTTCGTAATTAGCCATAATTTTAAGTATGTTTGTTACTGCAGTTCAAAATGTATTCAGTAGGCGGCAACGATGCATTAATAATAATAATAATAAGCCCAGATACTGTTAATTCAGCATGTTGGCCATGTTTTCAGGTGCTCGAGTCTTAAACTGCCAGTCTCAGTAAAACTTCCTATTTTACTGAGACTATTTATTAATCAGAAGGTGAAAAGAAATATTCGCGTGTCATCATTCTGCTTCAAATTATTAGTTGGATCCCCATCCCACCCCCCATCCGACCTCTTGGTTGTTTTTTAAATCTTTAACATGAACTTTTGTTTCCACACAAGACCAGCTTTTTGCACCCATCATGTTGGTCAAACCCACATGCACACAATGTATGCAAAGATTGCAGTTGTGAAAGTAATTTGACTGATCTTGCGATTATTCTTTTGTTTAACACATTATTAAGCGCCCTGTCCACCTCTGTAATTGGATAGAATTTGCAACTGCAAAATATCAGGTACATTAGAATTCTGATGTGAACTTATTTTGTTATATAATGCAATGTAACTATATCGCCCCCTTACATTTCCATTTCTGATGATGAGCAACTTTGCAGGCGCAGGCATGAGCAAAGCGAAGTTGAGCAGGGACAGACGGAGCAGCCAGCCTGGCTTCAGCAGAGTGACGCGCAGCTCCATCACCTCTCAGGACTCTGGCTCAGCCGCCTCCCAGCAGAGCAAACCCTCAGACTCGGGCCTACTCGACGACCTCAGCCTCATGAGGGTCAGCGAGCTGCAGGCCTCATTAGCACGGTGAGATACTGTAGTGGCTCTCGCATCCGTTTACACTGATTCACAATTACACTGAACTTGCTGTTTTGTAATTTAAAATTGACGTCACTTTTGCTTATCACCTCAGGAAAGGGAAGCCATCAAAAGCAGACAATGACGTCACTAAGGGCACATCAGGCCGTTTGGTTTCGCGGGGGGCTCTCGAGACTGTGGGCCGACTGATGAAGCTGGGCCGCTTGTGTAATGTGGTAGTGGTGGCTGGGGCTGGAATCAGCACAGCCAGTGGCATACCAGACTTCAGGTGAGCTTTCCACTTTATCCCAAGCACTGCACTAATATCTCCACTTAAATTATATTTTTGCCTCAGCCATTTTCTGAGCCTTT
>JAOUQW010000034.1:22809222-22823322 GCA_028565825.1 Olivaichthys viedmensis | reverse complement strand
AAGGGGGGAGGGGGGGGGGGGGATTAGGGTAGATAATGAGTTTAAGCCTTTACAGCTTAGTGTGTGTTCATCCCATTATCATATTATCTATGCAGGTCATCCCACTTCAGGGATCTGATCTACTAATATAACGTGCACACAGATCATTGATGCACATGTCGTCTAAAAAAATGCGCGACATGCTTTAGAGCACTTTTTTTTCCTAAGAGTGTATTTTGCAATTGCTGATATATTCACATGAATCCTAAGCCGTCACCAATTAAGTCCAGCAAGTCAAGTGAGTTTCCTGTGCAGATCTTCCTCCTGAAGAATTTTTTTTTAGTTATGCTACAGAAAGAACATTTTTGCTGTGAAAGCCAAAAAAAAAAAAATAACTCCAAGGGGTAAAGGTTACAGGAGATGCATTAACCTCTCATCATAGGAGGTGATGGCTATAGAAGACTAATTCTTTCTTCAGGCTTGATTCTGTGCCCGAGTTCCTTGCTGAGGGAACGGGAGCGGGGCGCAGTTCAGAGAATTTGAAACGGTTTGGGACCTTTCTCACCACAAACATGTAATCAAAGAGGTAGAATAGGGGTCTGTAAAATGATGTACCATGACAAAAAATGCAATATGAATCATGACAGGCTACACGCCCATCCTGGAGAAAAATGCCAGTTAAATCACATTTAAAAGAACATAATATAAAGCATATCTGAAATGCAACAAGTTGGATAACAGTCATCATTTAGATGGGCAAATAATCACACTCGATATTGGGTTTTAAAAATTGTTTATGTGGCAACAAACAATTCCACATATATCATTTACACGGTAACAGATGTCACCACAGAAGTTATTGAGTGCTTTTATTTACAAGAGAAAGTGGCTAAAGATAAATGTTACATTTAGATATTCTTTCCTTTTTCCTACCCATAGGGTAATAGGTCCACTGTATCTTCGAGTGCATTTAAAAACACACAAATCTAAGTTAACACTTTTTCCTCTAATAATAATTAAAAAAAAGTAATTTACAGTACAAACATATATAAACAAAGCAAAGGGACACCATGTTACAAAGCTACAGGTAAATGTTTAGAGTTAAGCTCTCCCACAGTGACGGCAACAGAGCCTAAAACACAGAGCACAAAGCAAAACTGCTGACGTACAGCATTCAAAGCACTTCGATGTAAAATCGTGAGAGCCCCGTATTCACATTACAATCAACAATGAGATGGCGAATGGATGTCATTTAATTCAGCTTCCTTTGACGTCCATATCATGGCAATGGGCCAAGAGTCCTTTAGGGGAGCAACAGTTCAGTGTTTCCTGGTTCGTTTACTGCAAAGCATGAGCTGTCATCACAAGAGCTAATGCAGATAAACAGTGATAAAGTGAAATCTCTGGTGTCATTAAAGGGCTGCTTTGACGTCAAGCAGCAAGACAAGCATTAACAGAGACACGTGAGATGCATACTTTCAGAATCAAACTAGGCCAAAGACCAAGACTGTTTGGTGGAAGAATGAAAATGGGGAATTTAAGAGGTAAGTAAAAGGCACAATTAGGATACAGCTGCACTGTCATCACATCACAATGATTCTGATTGGAGGAGAAGAGTTGGTTTGGCAGCTCTCGTGGTAGACACCCTCTGACCAAGTCTGACACACACTTGCTTTCTGAAACCTCTCCGAGTGCTCCACTGACACATCATATGTTGGGGAGGATGGCACTGGGTGCTCCTTGGTCTTGCTGGAGGTCTTCCTTTCTTTCTGCACATGCTGATGCACTCCCCTTATCTGTGGGGCTGTTCTTGGATGGACAAAGACGTGGCTATTTGGCCCACCCTGTAGTAGCTTCTCCATTAATGTAAGCAAAGCCAGGAAAGTGTTGTGCATGCTCATATTCAGAGTTCCTGCGTGGTGCCAAAGGCGAGTACATGTCCCCTGTAGAGGCATAGCGCGTTGAGTGCATAGGAGGGCTGGAATAGCAGCTGTTGGCTGAGGGAACATCTGGCCAGCGGGGGGTCACTGGGGTCGAGTGCAGCCGAGGAGCGCCACCCATCAGACATGGCTCCATGCGGGACATCTGGCTGTTCAGTGGGTACTAAAATAACGAAGGGAAAAATCACAGTCAGGACGTGTGCTCAGGCAAGAGAAGCTTAACATACTGCAGACGTGCCTTCTCCAGGGCAGCACATCTGGAACGCCCCCTCCCTCTAACAGTTAAACAATATCTTCTCAAAAAAGTCTGAAAACTTAAAAGCCCAAACTACAATCTACCCAAGCCATGATGACTGTCTCAACTACACTACCATGCTTATTCATGCATATATGTTGGTTATATAATGTTATAATGTTATGTACTCATTGTAAGCATCTTACAATGGGGTTACAATCATGGGTTATTGAAAAATGGGTATATTGGTACAGCATTTTTGGTGCAGTTCAGAATTAAGGGCCTTGCTCAAGGGCCCAGCAGTGGCCCTCTGGCATTTGACCTCCAAACCTTCCCTTTTATAACTTTTATAGACAAAAATATATTGTTATTATTATAATAATGATTATTATTACTATTATTATTATAAAAGATATCAAGGTCTAGATCAAGGTATCCGGCCAAGTGAACCAGATAGACAAAATGAAATTTCATCTGTAATATCATATAAGAATTTAACCAGTTACGTCAATCAGCCATGTTTGTAAAATGTTATATCAGTTTGTCTAAAAGATAATGAGATATGTATAGTAGTTACTTACAAATAGACATTTGCATGACTATGTACCACTGTTGGTAAATCGCAAATTACAATATAAAATTTTAGGTTTCTTTCCATAAATATGGAATTCATGCAGTTGAGCTCATAGAAATAAACTGTTTAGCAGTGACTGGATTCAGGAGCCCTACATTTTATTTCTGTTGCCATGGGTAACTCAAGTGACCATAAACAAAAGTCAAACATGTCAACATGTGTGCCTATCAAACATCCTTTCTGTCTTCGAAGAGGAAACCAGCATAGTGTTCCATTTGTGTCATCTAAATCACTTCCTTCTGAGTGGATGCACTCAGACAAAGCACAGACATTGTGCCTGTTTTAAGCACACGGAGGAAAAGTGGAAGTAAAAATCTCTCTCTCCTCTCTAAATAGAAGCAGTGCACAGTCAATACCATTATAAAGTACTGCAGCATGGAAAAAGAAAGCCAGTTGGGGTCAGAGAACAAGATATAAGGCTTAGTGACCACTTGTTCGTGCAGAGAAAAGAGGCCATTGAATAACAATATTTTAATAAAGGCTTTCTCGGTCTGGGTTGCCGCTCACTGGCTGGGGCTCTGTGAGGCAGCCATTGAGTGTTGGGTAGGGGGGTGTTGAGTGGAGGGCTGTCTGAGCTGTGACCAGGCCACCTTTCAGTGTCTGCATCCGCTGTGGGGAGAGCGATTCACCACCGGCCGCTTCGGCAGCACTGAGGCTGGGTCAGAGAGCTTTCAACAGGAAATAACTACTTTGGCTTACAATATATGATGTCACCAATCTAGCAGCTTATATCCTTTGTACAATTCAATGTAGTCACTGCTAGTCCCTTTCAGTTTGATGAAAATACAAGTTCTGTACATTCTCTGTAATCTGTAGCCTGTTTCTGCATGAAGCAATACACAAAGGTCAGAGCTCTTAAAATGTATGTATTTTGGATGCACATATTCTAATTAAGGGTGGTGGAGAATACATACAATTAATTAGCCTTAGTCTAATTAGTACCACTAAATGAACCTTTATTTTTAATTGTTTTCTCTGGAACATTCCTAAAATAAAAGTATACAATAACTGAGATGCCAGGGAGTTCACCCACAGGCCAAGTGCTCCTTTACTATGGACCTCTCTGCATTACACACAGTTCAGCATTTCACATGCTAACGACCGCAATGTGTCATTCACCATTCTTATTCATATTAGCATTCCTGTCTGAGTTACAGGCCTTGTAAGATGCTATTAAACTTGAAGGAGTTGAATACACTCTCTTCTATTACCATTTCCATTTCAATGGATGGGAATACACAACTATTATGCACCTATTATGAAACAGTGGAAATCATTACGGCTGCATAAAAGCTGCATATTGGACCAAACAAAGTCTGAACTCGCCAGATGCTAAGACACTGCCATTATTAGAGAAAACTCTGACATTGCTGGTGTATCTGAGCTGATCTACAGTAAATCAGTGAACCCTGATGGAGTGCTGACCTGTGCGGAGGAACGGTGGTAAGAGGAATAGTGCAGGGGGGTGGGGATGCCTGGCTCATGGGGCAGACTCGGGTACTGGCTCTGGATGGCATGATGATGCTGGTTCGTGTAGCTGCTGTAGTTGTAGCTGCCCGTGTAGCTGAGGAAAGAGCAGAAATGAAATCAGACCAGAAAAAAACAGGACCATCACAACCGTTCTGCTTCTGCTGTATCTCTTGCGAGGGGCTTACCCGTGCTCGTCTCTGTGCGGGTAGACTGGCATCCGGTGGGCAGACGAGGCGGGGTGCACTGGAGCGCTGCTACGCATGCAGGACAGCTGGGCTTCTCCGTCGGGGGGGCTGCCTCCTGACGTAGTCACTGTGTACGTAAGGGACCAGGTATATGACTGAACAGCTCCTAGTACAATGCACACACATACAGAAACATATGTGTTTCCCGTGGACATCATATTAACTTTCTGTAAGTTAAATAAATGACAGTGGAAACCTTTCACATTGCCATCCTGACATACTAATATGGCTGTTGTTGAACTCCTCCGTACCTGAGGTAACAGACACACTGGTGTATTCAGGGGACTGGGCTGAAGTTGGGGAGCTGGTGGCGGGTACTCCCACTGAGGGCACAGACTTGGCAGGAGAGTAGGGTCCAGGGGACATGGAGGTCGGGGTGCTCTCAGTCAGCATCATATCCTCACTACTGTCTGCTGTGGGAAAACAATGTTGGATACCTCAATACCTAACATATAGCCAGGTTTAAAAGTCTTAGGACAGTTTTAATCAATTTTTTAGCGATTTGAGAAATTCTTATATGATATTGAAATATATCAGAATACCATGTTTGCGTATGATTTTCTTCATTTGTTTTGGTTGTTGTGATGCCATATATTATATTCAAATGATATTACATGTATGCTCCTAACACAGTGTTAATATTAACGACCAACACGTGATATGTGACTTAATTAGTAGTCCTCTATGTGTTCTGTTATTATCGCTATAGCTCTCAGTAAATAAAAAACTTTTTTTTTGTTATATTAGTAAAGAATGATGTAATCTAATTTGAGATAAAGAAATTGTCAACATTGTATTAATTTTGCATAACTGCTGAAATAAAAGTATTTCTGTCCTTTGCTGTCCTTATGTTAATTCACTATGTTTATTTTGTTCTTCATAAAGATCATTCTTAGTCGTGATAATTGATAACCCATATCCACTGACTCACCTGTAGTTCCCTCTCCCTTCATGGCCTTCATCAGCTCATTGGCTCTTTCCTGGCAATGCAGCGACTCCAGCAGATATAGCACATAGTCATCAAACATTAAGTGGATCAGGTGGAACGAGCCTGCACACACAGGACAGGAAACACACACACTCAGTCACAGGGAAATATCTGTAGCATATTCTGCAGTAGCATATTCTGCACTTATATACAGCTTGTTCTAAACCTCAGAGAAAGCAGACCTATAGAGACTGAATAAAGCTTTAAAAAAACGCCTATTGCTTTGTTGCATGCAACCGTAAAGAAAATTCAACAGCACTATTATTGAACTACACTTGGTTAGTCTTTTGTTAAACTTTTTAAGGAATGCAGATTACAAACTATGTTTACAGATTAGACATAAATCACACTTTTTAGAGTTGTTGGTGCAAATATAATATGTAGGCCCTTGCTCTTAACAAAAGGGGAAAGAAAATTGTGAAAGAGCATGACACAATCCTCACATTGTACAAATAACTCTAGTTACTCTGCGTTATAAACCCCATGGCTATTTAGAGCACCAGACCCAATACTGCCCACTCATAAAATGGGAAGCAGGAGGAAACACTTGCAGAGGGGGGTTAGCCTTTGTTAATTAGCTGTTTTGTACAGAGAGCTGCATTATCAAAACACTGCAACCAGCTGTGTCTTTGATATTCACAGACAGAGCTGAAGAAGAGGGGTTCTTTGCCTCTTCTTATAGTCCTTCTTTCAACTACTTTGCCATAGACAAGAAGCTGATGTTACTCAAGAGTTAGTGAGGCAGCCATGTTTGTGGAAAGCTTTGGGATGTGGATTGTGAGAAATCGCTTGGGAATTAATACAGAGGAATATACTGTAGGTAATTTTTTATATACCAGACCACGGATTTAAGGGAATACTAAACCTGCAATTCAAAACCACCTGAAAAACAACATATTTAGAATTTTTCTTAGTTTGGAACCTTGAATGATGCCATCTACATAAAGTCTTTTTAGGTTTTTCAGTCATCGGGATCATTTTGAATGCTTCATAATAGTAAGTCGAGGTCTTACTACCAGACCATCTACATAAACCACATAAGCAGAAATACAAAAAATGATCCAGTTAAACTAACACTGGCGTGACACACTTGATCCTTGGCACAGATATCCAAATATGGAAGATAAATGCATAAAAAGAGTATACACTCTGGCATTCAAATACTTAGCTTATCTATCCCATGGAGGTAAATCTGTAATTGCATGATGGTAAGAAAACATTGTGGCTCTATCATACTCACCAAAGCTGGGGGCGCTGTGCAGCGTCATGTCCCGGATCACTCTGGTCCCGAAACATGACCACATGAGAAGAAACTGTTGAGCAACCTTCTTCAGGGATCTGGGTCTCTTGCCTGCCACCTAAAGGGAGTATTACCATGAGAAAGGCCTCGGGGAGGGCCACCGGGGCCTTAACCTTTGGGTCCATGCTGGGGTCTAACCCCACAGCAACGAAAAACATGTCAACAAGTCAACTATTTGATTTTCCCCTGGGGACACGCCTTTCCATTCAACTATTGTCTACTGGGTAGTGGTAGTGTTCCCAAGGCGACTAAATTTTTACAACCCTATATCTGCAATATAATGGCTGCAAATAAGGGCCATAAAGACATCATTAAGTCAGGGAATTGCAACACAAATGGCTCAGCATAAGCATGTCATAATGGGACTAGCATTCAGATGTATGCTTTGCATTTCAGGAGCACTGTGAAGACTGGCTGCTGTTAAGATGGGCACCTGAAGTACAGTTTGGAGTTTGGAAAGTCTTAAAAAACATATTGAAGAACATTCACATTTATGTGAAAGTATTGGGTTACAATAAAATATAACAGAGAAAAATTCAATTTTTAGTAAAATTTTGTTTCTATTTTTCCTAAATAAATGATTGTAGATGCAGAAGCAGAATCACTGTTTATCTCAGAGTGATTTGTGAATAGGTTTTCTTGTTTAATTGGTGATATTCTTTTCATCAGAAAAGACACAAAAGCTGAACTGACCCGCACGACACATCTGTCCACCATAGAGTCTAGCCACTCAATGTATGCTTCAATGGGTGATTGATCCTCCAGCAGCCGGTCAAACTCCTGATACACTGAGTGAGGAAAAAACAGGACAAGAGAGACAGAACGATATGAAAAAAAGACAGAAAAAAATAGTTAAATTAGATTTTTTTGTGTGTTGTTTTTCCAAACACAGGTTAAGCCTGCTCTGCTAATTCTCCATTGACAATGGTTTATGGTCCAGACCAGTGTTTCTGAGCATAGCAGAAAGTGACATTTAATGCATCTGTAAACTGAATTTACTTCTCATTGAAATCTGCATCATGTTATTTCATGTCCTTTTTAAAAGGCCAAACCTAACTCAAATTTGGGATTTTACAAACCCAGGAACAAATTATCAAATGTTTTTAATACTCATATGAATAAGTGAGTTCATTTAAACTCCGCTGGCATGAACAAAAGGTAAACTTGCCATGGATTAATACATTATGTCCCCCAATACAATAAAAATAAATTCTGACCGTTGATGCAGTGGCAACACCCAATCTCTGAACTTTGACCTTATCAGTCATTTGAGGGTTGCCACTGAAATGAGTCTGAAATGCTCAGTGGGTGTTAAAGCGTGAGGGTAAGCTCGGTTAACCTCTCAGTGGCTGTAATTAAAGAATGCCTCTCATGACTGTGGGAATGATTCAGCTCTGGGTAGCAGCTACTGAGTGACATCAGACTGGCGTCAGACAGCAAAATGTAGATCTTCCCAGGGAGCACAATACGATCTGAGTTAAACAACTTTCACTACGAATACTAGTGATTCACTACTAATCACGACTAATAAATTCACATGAACTTCAGTCACTACTAGACTGTGAAGTGGGCAGCAGAGATGACTCATATGTTACTCACGTCAGAGTAGCAGTAAAAAGAACAAGACATTACCAACATTAGGGTAAGAGCAGCCTTGATCAATTCTATTTTAGTTAAAGCTTAGATTACTACACTGCCTTCTTTATATACTTGCTTTTGGACTCTTTTTAGTTTTTTTAATTGTACTGAAGTAAATAAGCTGTTTCTACATTATACTTAAATTTAAGAGTGGCTTCTAGAAAGCAGAAAGCACCACAGGTCTTAAAAGTTCAGTTACTTCTTTTCTACACCCCACTGGTATCATTATTCAACAATGAAGAGTTTAATCACTTACATTGGATGATGAGTCGTCTCTGGTCCTCCCGCGAGTCCTCCATTGTGTAAAGTGTCTGCTTAGTGATGCTGTTAAGATCTACATTCCTCCAGTCCTCCAGCATCTGAAAAGTGATGTCTGCACTGTGGATCACTGTCCGTGACGCCTACAGGTGCAAAAGAAAAAACATAATTTTTTTACAAATGTTTGGGCAAAATGAAGAGGACAAAGAAATGTAATTTATACCAACAAGACGTTTAGTGTGTTAGGTTTCACAGATTTCTTCATTATCACAAGTAGCAAAATGGTCAAACAGTGTATGTTAGGATGTTGATCGTGAAAAAATCTAAATGATATCTATTCAAATGTTTGCATCTCCTGTTCCGAATGCAATATAAATATTCACTAATAACTTTTATGCTCACCCTGATGCCTTTATAACTGCCTCTTTTGTATCCTCTGAGCAGCTTTTGGATCCTCTCAGTCGTAATATTTACCAACAACCGTTTTTTCTGACATATCTGTTATAACTACTAAATGTCATACACTGCCTTCATCAAATCAGGTCTAGAGACTGAGAGGGTCATTGCAAAACCTCTTTCTTTTGGTTCTTTTCAAACTATTTTTCTGTTGATTGGGTTTTGGGTTATTGACTTGTTGCAGGATATACCCACATTACATTTTTAACATCCTAGAATTCTATTTCTTTTGTAGATAAATAGTAAAATAGAGGTACATTTTAATTTTTTTTATCCATGAGGGATGCAAACGTTTGCAGTCAACTGTAATGCCTATACTGTACATGTGATGAGACACACATTTTGTGTCGGAAAATTCCAAATATATCTCATCTCACCTGACAAAGATGATTTAAGGACGTTTGCCGTTTGAGTATCTGGGAGAATCTTCTTGACACTGAAAAAATTAAAATTGAACATTTGTTTCACACTGCCTTGAGATACCTCAACAGTCCCGACTCAACATAAATCTGGCAAAGAAGAGACTTACACTCAAACTTGATGTTGCGCAGGTTCTCAGGCAGATCGTGCAGAGCCACCTTCAACCAGTCATCAAGCTGCTTAGCAAATTTCCTGATGACTTGAGTCAGGCTGCATGGACCAGAGGATTAAAAAAACTAAATAAAAAAACCCCAATGATACTTGTACATTACTCTATTTTTTAGAAGACAACATCATTCAAATAAATGTGTTGATATAATTTCATTAAAAAACCTCAGTGATAGAAATTAAAAAAGAAAAACGGACAACGGTGAATGGGCATACTGTTGTTGATCTGTGAAAAATATTTGGACTGTATGGTGGGAAGACATAAAGCTCATCACATTAAAAATCTACAGATATTTACAGCTGTAATTTTTTGTTTCATTAATTCCCCATCAGAATGATTTTTCCACTCAATAAAAACATCACTGCATGCGTAATTGTTCTTGTAAGAAGTTGGGATGATAAGGAAGTCAATACGTTCTATAGAAAGATTACAGAGGAGAATAGTATAAAGACCAAATGTAGTCATGCTATTGTTTTTTGATTTCCACTAAGAAAAGAGGAATGGGCAGTATACACTCACCTATCAGGCAGGGCCTGCAGGACAGTGGGCATGAGGACACCTGAGATGGCTTTGTATAGGATGGAGTCACACACCCCTACAATATTCACTACAGTGGATGAACCCAAGACAGGCAGCATGTGTGGAGGCATGCCTTGCCAAAAGTGCAACAGGAAGCTCTGGACCTATACACACACATGCACACACATTTTTACATTTACAGCATACAGCATTTACATCCACGCGCACACACATACACACACACACACACACACACACACACACACAGTAAGGGAATTATTAATACCTAATCCACGCTGTGGGAACTAAACAATTAAAGACTGTAGGGGGCTGTGATAAACGACCACAGGTGGCAACATTTACTTTGGTTCTGTTCTATAAGCCAAACATATTCAGTTCACCCAATTGAAAAACCCAATGAAAAGCAAAAAGAAAAAAAAACCTTTTGAGGACATACATTTTGAAGCATTATTTGAAAGCAGTTCAAAGAAATTGGCAACTGTAGCAAAGCATGAAAAACACAAACCTCATCGAAGTTGGCTCGTATGACGGTGTCCAGTATCCTCTGGCAGTGAGTTCTGTACATCATGATAAACGTTGAAACCTGGGAATAAAAAAAGAGGCCATTTAAATGAGACTTGTTGACATGGAAATGAAATACTGTTCCTAAAAGTTTTCATCTTGGCTTTATGACCGTGCACACATCAATACGACATCACCTCTCTTTCAGCCTTGACACATCTAAAGGTTATAGCACAATAAATGAAACACATAATAAATGGCACATAATATATATACATCAATAATGCTGGCCACAAATCTAGCCAATTGCTCTGTATAAAAAGTGGCTTTGGAGATCAGCAACCCATAAACCATTTAGAATTACAGCTGCCTTTTTAAAGCAGGACAGCTAGAGCCTGTACTTTGTTGTGTGTGAGATCTTATTATCTACTTGAAAGATTAAGAGTTCGCTAGGACCCAGCATATAAATCCTATGGGTCCTTGTTTAAATCCAAACCCGGGGAAGGTGCGGGGGGCAGATGAAAGGGGAAGCAGGGGTGGTTGTATGAGAAGAGAGGGGGGTGGGTCAGCTGGCTAAAGAAGAGGATAGTCACTGGGTTTTTTAGGGCTCTATTTACCTTCTCCTCTGGCAGACTGGCAGGCAGATTTAGGTCTTTGACATTTGGAAATTCTGGCAGCAAAGTGCCCAGTTTGGAACGGGGTGAATATGCCACTGTCTGCTTGGTAACCTCTTTTTTGCCCGTCTCGTTTACCCAGGCGGCGCCCTTCTTGGAGTACATCACATCGTAGTACTGCGAGGTCTCCTTCACAGCTATGCCGTAGTAGTGGTACCTGAGAGACAAAGCGAAAGAGAACTGAGAACTGAGTACTGAGATTAAAAAGCAAGACAGCTTTCGCAGAAGGAAAAGCACTCACACTGGTAAAAATGTTCTGTACAGAAGGAAAATATTTGGGAACTAATTTTGCAGACACGGGTTAAGTCTAAATTACGTTCAAGATTCACCACGATAAAAGCACTGACACTACAGTGAAATGAATAATTTGCCACTAAAAAATGCTGAAAAGGAAATCATAAGCATCCTAAAGTGTTAATAATGTTAATAAAGTGTTTACACTTACTTTGATTGGCCCCTGGTTCCCAGTCTTCGTGTGGTTAACTGAGGGAACTGCTGTCTTATTATCTATATGGGGCAGGAGACAAGAAAGCATTTACTGCAGATCACACATCGCTCTTCCCTCACATTTGGAAACTGATTACATTAGGACACTCTGTGAAAACAAGTTAGACAGTTTACTTAAATCTACTGGACATGTCCAGCATGAAAGGGGGAGAAGTTGCAGTGTGTGAAAGACATCTATGAAAGACAACTCTCCGTTTGACCACTGAAGTTCTTGCCAGTTGTCACATTCACAAAATTCATATCCAACAGCTTTTCTTTCCATCTTTTTCTTTTCTTTTCCTATGTCTCTCTCTGAGTGTCTGTCTCTCTCTGTTCTGTTTTTGTCCATGAGATTGGCTCCTTGGTCCAGCTCCCGGTGCAGAAACTTTAGCAAACAGTGGAGCTCTCCATTGTGTGGGATGAAAAAAGGGGCCAAGCTGTGAAGTTTCTGTCAGGCTCGGCTTGATAAATGAGCAGACAGGGAGGCAGCCCCAGCTCTCTCTCTCTTTTTTGTCCCGAATCAATGAAGCCTTCCTAAAGGACACCCCACGCTGCTCCAGCCACTGATCTAACATTCCGCAACATCTCACCCTTCCAAATTTCCTTTAATTACACATTAATCCAGGCCCCCTCTCTTTTTCAATATCCTCGGACAGGAGCTGGGGAATAGGGCAAGGATGTCAGGTGGTGCCGGCATGAGGAGATGCTTGGAGGGGTTGTGGGAATAAGGGGAAAGCATGGCTATAGTTTTGGATTGTCTATCCTGACAGTGTCTTTTTCCATGTCCAGCAAATGTCCACTGATTTGACGATTCATTCTGATCCATCAAATGTATATTCTTCTGGCCCTTAACTCTCAACTGCTCAGTTATACGCTTACTATATATTTCCGCCTCCACTTTTACGTCACTTTGAACAAAACTTAGTGTACTTAGTGTCTGGGACTGATGCAAGTATTCCATGTGATTTAAAAATAGTTGCATGGCACAGTTCAGTTATGACGCTCAGAGTAATTGATTTGCGAGAATTTGTGAGCTTACCTTCCCAAAACTGGCAGCATTAACAGGCTGAGTATCATGCTTCTCACAGAAGTCTAGGTAGTGCATGTAAAGTGCACTACGAGGGATGCACACACCCTCAGCAATCTCGTAGTTCTCCTCCAACCTGGCGAAAAACATCTAATCAACACAGAGGTTCAAACATTCTACTGCATTACATTTCTAAGCAACACTAGGGCTCTGTTTCTCATAATTCGGGCATGAGTATATTTCTATCCTTATTGATCAGTAGTTCACTCTTGATTAACTAGTTTAAACATTTGCTTGTATTTTTCCTAGAAATAAAAACATCAGTTGCAAAATTTACACTTGAAGATAGCTGTAGTCAGGTTATATCTCCTGTTGACAAAATTATCAGTAAAATAGATTCCGGGATGTAAAACAGATGAAAAATAAATCCTTTCCAAAATAATAAGAAAACAATTACATTTAGTAGGCTATGTTATTAACACAGTAAAAGAAATTGTGGTATTACAAGGCCATATACATGTATTGTAACATTATGGGGAACACAAAATATTGGGAACTTAGCATATTGTTAACTCAAGCCATATATTATTAGACATTACATTAAATCTGTGGGGAAAAATAGAGAACTCAACACCGATAGGTTACCTTTACATAGTTTAAAAAAAACATTGGTGTCTAAATAACAATCACATTTATTAAAATATTTACATTTCTGATTGGGACCACAACAAGGTCATTTCAAGAAAAAAAAAAAACAAACCTTTTTGATAATGTGTAGAAACTCACAAATATGATGTAAAGATGCCATTACCAACCAAATTTGACAGTATAATAAGACTGTTATTAGCCATGACATTATTGACATGATATTACTTAATAAGATAACATAAATTAAGTAATTGTTAAACCACATCTGGCCAAAATCCAATTCACTTCTCAACAAGGGTTTTGTAACAAATAGATTTTAAGTTATAGTCTGTGATCTGTAACTTAATTCTGTATTTTTTTACATCACATATACCTTTTGAGCTTCATACACCTGTCATGCACCTTAATTAATAAAATGATAATGTTACAAGCAGCAAAGGGTTAACAAACCCCCGGGGATAGATGTACAGAATACAGAATTAAGTTACAGAT
>JAOUQW010000034.1:22785553-22807820 GCA_028565825.1 Olivaichthys viedmensis | reverse complement strand
TGTGTGTTTCTCTCTCTCTGTGTGTGTGTGTGTGTGTGTTTCTCTCTGTGTGTGTGTGTGTGTTTCTCTCTCTCTCTCTGTGTGTGTGTGTGTGTGTGTGTTTCTCTCTCTCTGTGTGTGTGTGTGTGTGTGTTTCTCTCTGTGTGTGTGTGTGTGTTTCTCTCTCTCTCTGTGTGTGTGTGTGTGTGTGTTTCTCTCTCTGTGTGTGTGTGTGTTTCTCTCTCTCTCTCTCTCTGTGTGTGTGTGTTTCTCTCTCTGTGTGTGTGTGTGTGTGTTTCTCTCTCTCTCTGTGTGTGTGTGTGTGTGTGTGTGTGTGATATTTTCAGTGTTTGTGCATGCATTTGGTCAGTTAAAAAGAGCGTGGACTTCGGCACGATCAACAGGTTGTGCTCAGATCATCACTCGCCTTTAAAAGCGGGCGATCAATGCGCAGAGGCTTCCGGTCGCAGGAAATCAAACACGCGCATGACGCCACGTGTAGCTGTGACGCAGGGCGCACGGTTACGACACGACTCGCGAGGTGTTGCGCGTCATTTCCGGAAAGTTTGAAAGAAAGAAAGAAAGAAAGAAAGAAATAATATTAATATGTTGCCAAATGTCCTGCTGCCTGGTGCTAGACAGCGAGATGAGTTAGTTGGAAATCAGCTCGGATCAATTTTTTCTCTGTGTGTGAAATTGATTTTCGAGGTTGAAGGGGGAGAGACGCGCGTGCGCGTGCGCGAGACGGGCACGCGGAAAGCCACGGGCCGCCTTTGCACACTTCATTTTTCTCCCCCGAGACGAAGCGGCCTGGTGTCGACAATGTAGTCTTACTGTTCAGCCAATAAGTCTTTTGCCACGTGACATGGCTATAAGCAGACTCCCACAGACCCGCGCTGTCTCCACTAAAGAGTGCGTGAGGAGAAGAGTATGCTGGCGTAACGCTGCTGTTCTGTTTGTTGGCCATTTGTAACGCATGTTGGGGCTCGCGCGCGGTTTCGGACGCGGGGACGCGCGCACGTGGTCCAGGCGTCGCGCTGCGGGGACGCGCGCACGTGGTCCAGGCGTCGCGCGCTCGGCGCCAGACGTTATGCAACGTTCACGTGCTTTTCGGGTTGACTGTGAAATAGTGCAACAGGCCACGCCACTTCAGAATGGGGGGGAAACTAGATTTGAGTTTTATAGTCAGGTTGTGACACTTCATTTTTAAGAAGACGTGCTATTTTAAAAACGCTCCTTCTGTAACCTGAGGCAATTCTTCCATGTGGTTATTCCTCCTCCTCCTCCCTGTTTCATCTGTATTGACAACGTAATCAGTTATTTATCACAAAAAGGACATCATGTTAAAAACAAAAAGTCCTGTTGCTTACTGTAGACTGGCTAGTGATTGATTGATTGATTGATTGATTGATTTTCGCAGCTATGATTAGTCTGGGTGGATTACTGCTTAGAGAACATGGGCATACAGACTCCAGGCGTCCCTGTTTATTCACTCAATTATTCGTCAAATGATCACTTGAAAACATGAAGTTGGACGCGGCATGAACCCCTATCTAAAGAAAAGAAGGTGGTGTCATTTAATGCAACGTGACTTGCCCATAGCATGACACAGCTTTAGATAAGGAGCTCTAACCGCTTCACTCTGCTGTGCTGCACATGATTCAGATTTTTGTGATGAAGTGGTTAATGCATAGGGAAGAACAACCCTGGTACTTTTTTTTTTAAATTACTTTTCTTGCAGAGTGAGGATGCAAAGCATCTGATTGCTCTACTTGATGCTTCTTTTAATCTGTCTCCCAACACAATCAGGATTTTAAAAAACCCCTATGTACTTGTTTCAGATTTTCTACAACGAGCGTGTGAAAACAAGGCGTGCACAAGTGTTACAGTTGTCCTCATGTCCGAGACAGCTGTAACCCTCTTCTTTTTTTTAAATGCTGTAAACAAGATTATATTGTAATATCTGAAGTGAAACCTTTTTCTATTCTTTTGACCCGTTAGTGGTCATTGATTCCTTTTTTAAATGAATCGCCTGTGTAAGGTTCTAATATCGCTCCGAGAAATGCATCATGGTTTTGTCTGTAGCACCGTTTGTGACGCTAATTGCAATTGATTTCATTCATATTTATATTTGTAGAGAAAATTCAAAGGAGATATTCAGAACAAAAGCAAGGGTACAAAGTGAGAAATTAACCCTCTTTGCTGATCATCCCACATTCAAAGAAGACAATGTCAAGCATGTGCAGAGTCAATATGACCGTTCGTAAGTTAGGGTAGCCTGCTTACCGTTGTATTTGTAGGTAACGCATTCAGTGAATAAATCAAATGCATTTTGTAGGTCTACCTCCTGTAATATAGAATAAAACAACCTGTTGCTGACACTAACAAGAAGGGAAGAGTACCCTATAAGTTCAGGTTGCAGGCTGTCCCACATTATTTAAATGGTGGGAACATGTCTGTTACCAGGGGCGTATCTAGTAAATCTGGGATCCTTGCAAGAGTATTGCTCTGGGCCCCATCCCCCTTTCATTTTTATATTGCGTTTTTGTGTACATTAAATGACATTCAGACATCTTAAAGGAATTTGTGTGGGTCCCTCTAGCTGTGGGCTCCTAGAATTGTCACCACCTTTTACCCCACTAGCGACAGCCCTGTCTGTTGCGCATTTTCAAGAGCGCACGAACTGATATTTTTTTTATTTAATAATGTGCAGCCATAAACGTATTTTCAGTCTAGATTCATTTTTTATTTCCTTTTGTAATGAAGCCTTTTTCAGATTCCACTTTGAGAGTCATACATTTTCTCTCGTAAAATGCATTACACCAATCTGTGCGATTTCTACACACCGGATGCATCACCAAGGGTATTATCTTAACCCTAACAGACCACTGTGTGGAAGGACTATGGGCTTTCCCATGATTCACAGAGTGTCACTCGTAAGGGAACGCAGTCAGTGGTGTTGCACAAAGTGATTCATTACTCTGAGATGACTAGAGTGCATAAGACATAAAGCATGCATGAACTAAGATGAGTCACATCACAAAGCTCAGAAATAAATTGTATGGAGTTGCATATGGCTTAGAGGAATGAGCTCCTCAAGCAACCACAAGTCTGGCTAAACATGATTTGCGTTCTGAGGTGTTGTATGAGAGAAATCTCGGTTCTCATCAGCCTTTTTCCCTTTCTCCTTTCAGAAGTATAGAGTCGACATGCCTGGCTCTAGCAGTGCCTTTATTCCAACCATTAATGCCATAACAACCAGCCAGGACCTGCAGTGGATGGTCCAGCCCACAGTCATCACCTCCATGTCTAACCCGTACTCACGCCCTCACCCTTACGGCCTCTCGGTGCCGAGCGGTCCCGGCCTCCTCGGCCACACGGCCCTCACGCGTCCTGGGGTCATCCGCTCCATCGGCGACACTCGAGGACGACGCAAGAGAGACGAGCAGGTGCGTGCCTCCATTTTTTATGACACAGAGTCTTACTTTGTTATTCACGTACATAGATGGAGCAAATGCGTGGTCCAAACAGTACACAGTAAATTATGACGAATGATAGACAGAGAGGTAGATAGATAGTCGGAAGCTGTTTCTGTCTCTATATGAGAGCTCATCGCTTCTGTTGTGCGTACAGCTGACACCAGAAGAAGAGGAGAAAAGGAGAGTGCGACGAGAAAGGAACAAACTGGCTGCCGCCAAGTGCCGTAACCGCAGGCGAGAGCTGACCGACATGCTGCAAGGGGTGAGTTTACCCACTCATGCTGCAATTTTAAAACCTTCCCATCCACCATATAGAAGAGAACATATGAAATGTCTGGAATTGCAGCTGCAAAGAAACCTCTTTGTCAAAGCAAAAGAAAAAAAGAAAGGTCTAAATGCCTGCACGCTGTTTGAATACTCCAGCATTTGACCCCATCTGGTCTTCTTTAGTGTCCTGAGCTGTTTAACTAAAGACATTATGTAGCTGGGCCAAGCATGTTTAGTTAATCTTACCAGCACTCAGAAGCTGGAGACAGCTACACAAGCCTATGTGGCCTTTATGGCTATAAAAGACCAGTGTTGTCTGGTAGCACATGGGAATGTCCCCTTTGACAGACAATACAAGCTGTGATCGAACTAATTATCCCCACAATGCCATCTCTCAAGTGTCAGCCCAAACGCATGAGGCAGGAATGTGCTGCAAGGGGGCAAGAACCAATGTCTGAAGAGGAAACCACACAAGCCATCCGACCCCACACACTGCTATCTCCCTTTCTTTTCCTCCCCCCTACTCTGCTTCAGACTTCACCAAATAAGGAACCATCATAAATCTTTGATCTCTCCTGCTCTTTGGCTTTCTTTGTAATTGTGGTGGCTACTTTGATTTTTGTTTCCTTCTTCCTCATACCAATGGTACAGAGTCGAGGCACTCAGACGGAAAGGAATACTCTATGGTCGTCTAGCCGTGCTGTCTGAGTTTGACTAACCCCCAAGGGAGACAGTAGAAGCCTATTTATGCAATAAACCCAACAACATTTTTTTTTTAAACTGCCAATTTAGAGCTTGTACTTAAGTTGTATATCACTAAATGACCTTAAATATGAGTGCCAACAGCAGCAATGGTTAATTTGTTTAAGGCCATGTAATATGTCGACCCTATAAGTTCTAAATGGTCCAGAAGTTAAAATGAGGACAAAGCTTTTTCAGCAAGTACATATATCGTGACCTTATTATTTTAAGGTTCTGTCTGGACAAAGAGGGGTTTTGAGATATCAGGCATCAACATGGCAAAACTCTGACTAAGTGTCATCCACACTTTAAATGTGCATTATCAAAATCCTGAGACATTCAGAAAAGATTTATGACCAAGCGTTAAACAAACAGAACCTAATCGTTCTGGAAAGTTTAATAGCGGGTTTTTTTTATATCTAAATATCCCTCAGTATCAATTGTTAAGTAAGGCCGATAGGATGTTATGGTACAAGTCATTAAAAACGCTCTGACACGCTCTGATAGTGTTCAGCAGTTTTAAAAATCAAACCACAGATTATCATATTTGCTGCTCTGCAATAAGATTTGTTTTTGTGTTAATGCATGTTCTAAAACAAAATTTTGAAAATTATTAATATTAGAAAGTTGTTAATGTTGGATTACATTCAATTGAAATGTTTAACCTGTGATTGAGTGAAAAAAAAAGAAAAGGAATTTGGTACAAACAATTCAACAACAATCCGTTTTTAGCCCAGCGAAATACACGTTGACTCTATTTTTATGTTATGATTTTAGTTAATTAACGTGATGGGCTAGAGGACAGCAACATAACATTTGGTAGTGAGTGAAGTGCAGGTAGCTAAACCAGTTAGGGCAGTGCCGCTGTAAACCTCAGTCCCAAATCATTATACGGTCTGCTACCTTTCATTTAGGTCTGCTTAGACTGGAAGCTGCTTCAGACAATCCACTTTCTAGTTTATCAAAAAAGTTACATTGTAAGAACAGTACATTTGCTAGATTGGGACTAAAATTCTGTTTTGTACTACGCTCGTACAGTAAATATAGCACACTAAAACACTTTTAGTAGTGCTTTATACTTCTCCAGTGTGCCACAACAAACACATCCACTTTCAAAGAAAGCTTGCTAGTTCTAGAGTCTACTCTTCCTTCACCACATTAAACAAGATGGTGGCCACAGCTGCCTCAGTTGCACATTCATCCAGGATTATGAATCGTTGGCTGTGAAGGAACCCCCTTAGTACCAAGTTTTTTATAAATAAAAATAAAAAAACACCACCAAATGAAAATGAAGTCGTCCCAATGACGAATTTTATTTTAACTCATTTTCGAACACAAAATGCCAAATAGAACCTTCAAATATGTGTTTTTGTTGCACCTTATAACATTTACAGCAAGAGTATAAACCTGTAAAACCTGCTTTTGAAGTTGGTTGCCTTAGAAACTAGTGTTCCAAGTACAGAAAACTATCCACATTTGTATTATCTCCTTTCATGAAGCAAGGCGCATCACAAAATACAAGTATTTTTCACTTCTATGTACTCATTTTTTGTTCTCATTGTGTGCTTTTAATAAAGGAAACCGAGAAGCTGGAGGAGGAAAAGGCCGACCTGCAGAAAGAGATCGAGACGCTGCAGAAAGAGAAGGACAAGTTGGAGTTCATGCTCATGGCCCACAACCCCGTGTGTAAGCTGCCTCTGGAGGAGCGTCACCAAAACTCTCTACCCGAGCAGTGCGCCCCTCTGTCCCTGACCACCATGCGCCATAACTTGGCATCCCGATCCGCGCTTAATACCCACAATCCTGTCGTGGTGAAGCAGGAGCCCATGGAGCACGAGGAGAAGAAGGAGCAGGCCAAGAGCCAGCACTCGGTCATCAAGCCCATCTGCCTGGGCGGTGGGGTGTACTGCTCGGACGGAGACAGCCTCAACACTCCGGTGGTCACTGCTTCCACCCCGCTGTCCACCCCCAGCAACCCCAGCCTCATCTTCACCTACCCCAACATGCTGGAGCCCGAAAGCCCTTCGCCTTCCTCCGAGTCGTGCTCCAAAGCCCACCGGCGCAGCAGTAGCAGCGGAGATCAATCCTCAGACTCGCTCAACTCGCCCACCTTGCTGGCTCTCTGAGGAACCGCAGCTCAGCACTCGTTCATCAGCCCTTTCAGCTCAGCACTCTCGACCAACAAGTCCCCTATATGGGACGGACCCAGGACCTCATCTCTACGAAGACGAGAACCCTCAAGGGCTAATTTTGCTCGTTTTATTTAAACATCTCAGAAGGGAAATTTCTTGTCGTTTTGTTTAAGTGTCTGTGGCAATTTTGCCCACGTGTCATTTCAGCTACAAAGAACAACCCGGTTTGGACTGAAAACGTGAGAATCAAATCGCCAGAAGGATGAGAGTGGAGACATCGCAGTCTGTGACTTCAGCCATTCGAAACTATTCCACAGCAGTCTGGGGGAAAAAAAAGTATTTCTTGTTTGCTCACAAAAGATCAGGATGGTAAAAAGGGATTGGGAAGACGAAAAGAGCCTGGGATCGGACACTACAGAGTCAGGCGCGTGTCTTCAAAACCAGCGTGACATTTACATGAATCACCCTTTGTATTTATGACCTGTGTTTATATTGTCTAGTTATATATTGTGTCCTGCTGTTTTAGAAATCATGTCAGGGGTTCACTGGATGAGCCTGAAATTCCTCAGTGTGTCAAAGAAAAAGAAACAAAACATGTATTATTAAAGGCTGACCTCTTCAACTTTTATCTCTATCTGGCATGAGAACCATGATAACGTTGCAAACCTTTACATTATTTTTGCTATGTTTATTAAAAAACCACACACACACTTTGCTGAAGTTAACGTCAGGGATTTTTTGTCTGTGTGAGTTGAGTCACACGAGCATTACTGAAAGCAATTGCACACAACATTCACGACATAGAAATCATGTCACAACACAGGAGTGTGTACCTGCGGACAAACTCTAGCCATATTAGGTTCAGCCTCTAACCCTTTACACGGCAATACTGCTTTTTATTGGGCAGACACTGTGGTATTAAAATGGAAATAATAATGACTATGTATTACTTTTATAGTATACTTGTATGGTTTGATCAATAAATGTCTTGAAAGCTGAGACGTAACCAAGCCAAATGGGCACTTGTCCCTCCAACGCTGGTGGGGCCTCGATCGCCAGACACGGGACCAGATGCACTTTGTTACTGCACTCTGATTTGATCGTTTAAATAAATAAAAAAACGGCATTCCTCTTACAGTTAACTTAAAAGAGCGGCTGTGAATGCCTGTGAGGATTTAAACAGTGATATCCCAAAATGACTTGTAATTTCTGGTGGCTGTATTTTGAAGAAAAGGATATCAATTGCAATATTTCTGAGTAAACTGTTTACTTCAAAACATTCCTTTGGGAAGCAGAAGGGATGGTGCGGAGAACTCGGCCGTCTCTGTCACGTCCGTGTCGTGCGATAGCGGAGTAATGCTGACTTGAAGATTTGAAGGATTATTCTTTGTCACTTATTTATGTTGGGAATTTTCAAGTCCACTAAGGATCTGGAGAGAATTACTGTGTTTTTGAGTGAGGCAGAGAATTTAAAGAGGTTAATGGAGGGTGGGAAGTCAATACAATACCAAAAAAGAAAGTGTGTGAAGACTGAGAGTTTTATCCAGTCTGTCTGTGAGTCCTTGAACTATATAGATCAAGCCATCTTCAAACCCTCTGTACATGTCCTGCTTTCCAGCCGATGGTTTCTCTTTTGTAATTGCTTTAACTGTTTTAAAGACAGAAAACGACAACAAAAACAGCAATATGTATGTCAGTGTTTGTTCCTTTGGTTATTTAAATGGATTACGATAATAATAAAACATGCAAATAGTATTCTTCGATAGTTGTACTTTGCTTGTCCATACAGTTTGATTATGTTGGTGGGTATCTCATGGTTGTTGGAGTTCTTCTTCTCTGTTTCTTTTAAGTGGGTCTGTACTTGGCTGAATGCACCTCTCTCATCCATCGCATCCCAGTAGGCAATAACACTCCACCGCCATTTAACGAATAGCCATATGCAAATGTGCACTACTTACTCTCAAGACACATTGCCAATACATAGTGTGTCATGGGGAAATATGAACGTTTTTTGGACAAGAGAAAGCAAAAAGACACTTTTAGTGTATCAAGTTATACATACATACAAAAAAAACAAAAAAACAGCCATAAACAATCTGTAAACTTGCATACTGTAATTATTGTTTACTTTCATGATTTAGTTACAGCCCATGGGCTTTTGGGATTAGGCATGCCACAGTAACACAATTAAAGCCATTCAAGACTGTAAGCCTAAACATTTACACACGGTCTTGTGGAGATTTGGTGATATGATACAGATGTTTTTTAAGCATTCTGACAGTATCCTGGAACAGAACTGGTGGGCAAGGTGCATTCAATATCTGCCATTATGTCATTTTTATGAATATGAGTGGACGACTCAGTATTTCACTTGGATCAAATGTAATAAATCATGATTATTTACTAGGTCGACATGGTGTTAGGAGTGAACAATCTGTTTGAAAATCATTCAGAGAATTTTACAGTTGTGTTTGGAGCTGTATGTGTCTCTTGTGAAAATGTCTTACTTTTAAATAAAATATAAAAAGTTTGATTTTTGTGTCGTGTTTCTTTCTTTCTATCACACATACAGGGGGGGGGGGGAAAAGCCAGAGCCGTCAAAATGTTTGCTGATGTTTCATGGGAAAGGGGTTGATTTTATAGGAGCCCTGATGGGGGACATGTCATTGATAGGCTCGGCAGGCTGATGAATGGCTTCGAGTCAGATGGGGATGTGGCAAGGCTCACTGGAAGTCTTTTGTGGGGCTGTTTTGAATAAGAAAAGCTCCCTCCCCAGAAAAAAAGAGGCTTAGATCTACGCAATCCCAGCACTGTGGCCTCCCCGTCTCCCATTATAGCATTTAATACGTTTTCATACCCCCTCCCTACACACATACACACACTGCCCCCACTGCCTCAGTTTTAAAGTTCTCGATCCAAGGGCCACTTTTTGGACCACTACGAAACTTTTTTGGTGTCTGAGTCTTCTTCGGTAAACCCGAGGGATATATTCCACGACGCAAGCTAAAAAACTTCTATCCTGATGAAGCCGTAACATTTTATTTCTGCATAATTATAAAAAGGGAGGACAAATGAACTCAAAACTGTTCAAGCTTGAATTACTCTTGCCACTTTTTTTTTTTTTTCTGATCTAGCATTGCTTGTATCACTGTGTTAAAATAACTTTCATAGAACAGTGCCAAATCTTGAAACGGGGAGAAAAAAAGAAGAAAGTTTATGAATTTGGTCAAATTGGCTTTTGCGCAAACAGAACTGGTTGACCCCCTCCCCTTCTGTCTCCCTCTCTCTCTCGCCTTGTACCAACCTTATTTTAGTGTGCTGGGAGGAGAGCGATGGCCACAAAAGGGGGAAGTAAAAGTGTAGAGCCTGAGGCAGGGAGGGTTCTGATGGAGTGCCTGCGAACTGCAGAGGGGAAAGCTGTGATTAGAATATGAATGGAACCGTGGGGGAGAGAGAAAGGGAGAGAGAGTAGGAGAGAGTGAGCAAGAGAAAGGGGGATTATGGCTGAACTGCTCCCCGCACGGTGGATGGAGGAAGAAGACTTTCCAACACTCCGAGACTTTGCACACGTAAGGTATACTGTGATTGCCCTTTAACTGTGTGGCTGCTTGTTGTACCTTTAAAGCAAGGGTGTGTGAAAGGAAGGTACAGAACTTATAAAACAACTTATGCTTCATCACAGGCTACCAGTTCTCACAACATGGCATCCAAACCCAAAGCCAATTCAGAGATGGCAGTCAGCCCTGAGCATGAACTCAGCCACTACTGATACGATGAGCAGCCTGATGAAGAGGAGCAGCAGTCGTAACGGCCTAACAGGCTCATTAATTCCAGTTTTCAAGGTGGACGTGTTCAGAGATGGCAAGATGTTAGGATGGGTGCCTCTTCCTCTCCTCAGAAGACATCCTTTTTCTGTTTTACCACTCTTAGTCTCTCATTAGGCCCTCATTAGCTAGGACAGGTGCACTCGCCTAAAAGAGACAACCCGACAGCACCCCAACCCCCAACCTTTATCAGCGAGTCACTGTCAGTGCTCATTCTGCCGCGTTCTCCCAATCAAAAGCTTCCAGAGCGGCTTAGTGGGTGGCGGCAAGCTTTGAATGGTGGACGTTTTATTAGTGTAAAAAGCATCAGAGAAGGAAGGTGGCCAACACAACAAGCAGCTCTTTTCCCCTGTCAATGTTGTCACATTAACACTTAATCAAGGACGCAAAATACTTCTACCTCCGTCTCTGCCATCAGGCCAGTTGGGATAAACACTTCCTGTTCCACTGACCCTTAATCACAAGCCGGGGTTAAATTGGGTGGGAACGCAGGGGAGCTAAGCTCCGGCACCTTTGGTTTATATAAACGGCAAGCGAAGCTCCCGTACTATTATTACATATAAATCATAGAATGGCATAATGGTGATAATAGTAATGATGTGATACAGTTTCATACTGCTTTATATTCTTTCAGCCAATGTAAATTTTAACTGCTGTGTATATACATTTACAATTTTGCTAGTTTTAAGACTTTACTGCATCATGCATCTTTGCCAGAAAAGAATTTTAAAATATTTTGATACCAAAACTGACCAAGAATTCTGAAAACTAAGATCTGGCCACCCAACTGCAGTGAATTAAATTAATCCATTATGATTTAAACAGATAATTTTTTTTAATGCATGTTGAGGACTCATTCTAACATAAATTGAACATTATTATTCCCCACAGTGTTGGCACACATGAAAGCAAAACCCCAATTCAACCCCAGATCACCGGTTTACTAAGAAGGCAGTGACACCAATAAATGCAAGTAACATCACTACATTTTAAAATAATTTAAAGAATGATTTATTACTTACACTTACATACAGAAAATGCATCAATTTCTGAAAGCAAACAAGAATAAACCCAGGGATAACAATGAAAATTCATTGAGGAAAAAAAAAAAAAAAAAAAGCTTGAAGTAGGCACTTTTTCCACATGCAAATTAAATTTCCAACATTTGGGATTGCTATGATATCCTAGTGATATTACACTATTTCCTCTGTATTTTCTTTAATGCAGAGATTTTCAGATGATAAAGTATCAAGCCTCTTGTTTAAACTCAACATGTAACCACTGATGCTTTACAAAGAACGTCTCCGACATGCACCCACAGCATGTCACAAATATCCAAACTGAGACACAGTACAGTGCTAGCAGTACACTTTTCTGGCCTTGAGTGTCAGCAGCATCGGTTAGTTGGCTCACTCGTTGTAGCGAGCCAGTTTAAGGCGAGGCACAATGTTCATGGACTGCAGCTCCTGGAAGAGCAGCTTGCAGGCGTAGGGAATGCGCAGAGATGAGACGTGGCATGAGGATTTACAGTAGTGGCACCTGCAGCACACAAACACACGAGGTTTTAAAACAAAATCCACAATCAGGATATTCTGTACATAATAAAATGATCCAGTGCCCAGATATTTGTCCACGCCAAGTAAAAAGATTTTGTACTGACCATCCGGAGTATCCCAGAAGGCCGCACTGGCCACACACATCTACTTCAAAAGCATCACTGGAGATCATGAGCCGTTCCAGCAGCAGCATGCTGGCCCCGTAACCAATCAGACAGTCCCTTTCCATCTCGCCCAAACGCAGACCACCGTCCCGGGAGCGACCTTCTGTGGGCTGTCTGTGTAACCATACCCACATATGCACATGTACAAGTTGTGGCTACTATAAAAATATAATAATAATAATCAATTACCACTTTTCCCCCGGTTACTACTCCATATTCAGAACTATCCATACCGTGCCCGTTTCCAACCGCACAATGGCACTTGTAAAAGTAGGACTAGTTCTCTCGAAGTTGTGATGTAATTTCTCACATGATGCTAGTGTTAACAATAAACACCAATACTAACCCTACATTCTTAACTGTAATCTTGTTTGGGTTTCTTTATTTCTTTCACGGCACTGTTTGGCTGACCGAAAAATGACTCGGTAGACCTTCTTGTTTCATATATCAGACTCCAGATCTCATTGGAACAACTTCTCTAACCACTCACTGGTGAGGGCTTCCACCAAATGGAACGTTCCCAGGTTTTTCCACTATACTTGATGGAAACTGAACATTGCTGTGACCTACTGTCCGGAGGAAAAGCGATTTTAGCTAGCAAGTGTTTTTTTCAAAATGGTTGAGTGATGATTCTGTGATGCCATTATACCTGGTGAGCACTGCTCTTGGGCCACGTGCTCTGGCATGCATCTTATCCAACACCATGTGCTTCAGTTTCTGATAGTACACTGGGCCAAAGTAGATGTAGGCCTCCAGGGGTTCCCTGTATAAACAGAAAGCACAGAGCTAGCTATATTAGCTGACAAAGGTGACAAATTTAAAAAAAGGCTTAAATATTTAAGAGATGGCACCGTGTTCACAGCTTTCCATACAAGTTTAGAAGAGAGCAAAATCCTTTTTGTGCCTTTGAATAACAAAGGCAAGGCATTTTTGTCTATGCCCTTTTGACAGATAATTGTGAAAAGATGATGATAAAGCAAAGGATGTTGGTACCCAGTGATGCCAGAGGTGACGAAGTCCTTGCCCTGGTAGTTGTATCCATAGCGAATGAGATCCTCACACACATCCTTCACTTTGCTGCCTCCGAAAGCTGTGCCGTAGTGGAAACACCCGTCCAGCACTCCTGCTTTTCCAGCTAATAGCTCAATCAGCTTTCCAACCTAGCACAGTGAACATGATGAAAATAATATACATACACTCATGTTCTAAACAGTTCATTCTTAAACATCATTTCCTAGCCTGCCTGTGACACATGCTTGAACACATCAACTCAGCCATTATTTTATTCAAGGTATTCTGGGAATATAAGAACATAAGATAAACTGTGTGGCGGTATGACGTCAGTGCGACATCATGGACACGGTCACGGTCCACTGCACCACAGTGGCTTTGCACAAAAAGGGCCGGAAGACCTCTGACCTCCTGATGCTGAAAGGGTGAATCCTTTTCTTCTACTTACACCAGTTCCTATCTGAGAGCCTGCTGGGTGCACCCAAACACACTTCAGATCAAACCAAAATGCACTAGTGTTCAATAACGTTTAAACAGATTTACTTTCAAAATCATATGGCTTTGATCAAATTGACCATTTTTTGTAGATGTCCAAAAATGCTACCCAATAAAGGCAGGTTTTTTTTAGGCATGACAGATCAAACCACGGTGCAAACAAAAAATATAAATAAATAAATAAAAAGAGGTTCAAAACATCTCAGTGGGTTTATGAATAAGGATCTATGTTTTTAATCTGAGGCAGTCTCTGCTTACAGCAAAAATAATGTAATCTAAACAGAATATACACAACATTACTTTTTTCAAATATATTAGTGATCAAGTTTAACACGTTAACAGATTCCAAATTTAAATAGAAAGTAGTATTCGCTCCTTTCGAGTTTTGTTTTAACTTTTTACGCTGATTTTTTGTCTCTCCTGTGTGATGGGTAACGTAATAATTGCTGTACTTCAGCTTTCTAAAGAGTTATAAACACTGAATTAAAAATGATGAGAAATATGATCCATTTCCACTGGGAGCGGCTTACAGTCATTCTGGAGGGGTATCCATGGGGGTTCATGATAATGTCCGGGCAGATCCCAGAGTCGCAGAACGGCATGTCCTCCTGAGGGACGATCAGGCCACACACACCTGGAGCAGGAGAAACGTACAGCATCGAAATCATCAAAACACATTTTTCAACGTAATCTAAACTGTTCGATGACACAGTTAAACACTGTTGAAAGGCTTCTGTTGTGATAACAAAACTGGTCTGGGGGGCCGCAGTGTGCCGAATACGGTTTCAAATGTAGTATTTTTCATAGGCAAGTAATATGTAATGTTTATCAGCTTCAAACCATTGCAAACATGAAATTAGTGTCATTCAGAAACATGTTCATCAATGTTCCCTTTTTCCTAAGTCCTATAGTGCTGGTTTGTCGGTCCAAATTCTTCAAAATGACAAATATAAAGTACTTTAGGAACAAACGCCCACACACACAACAAATAGCATCAATTTTAACCTTAAATGCAGTCCAATAACCAACAACCCTGGTTTACAGCATCTGCTATGCGCCAATACCACATACCTCTGGCTCATTATTCCAAATTTTCATACAGCATGTCTGTCCCACAATTAAAAAATCGCTTATTTACTGATTGCCTGCTGTGAACAAATGCCCCATAGAAAAGTATGGTGTGTATGTATGCAATGCTGATCAGGTCTGCTGGCTTTTTAAAAAAAAGGCCAGAGTAAAGGCAGTAGCCATTCACACAGTGGGCCAGAGAAGTGATGCACAGCTCCGAGTGCGAGTGCAAATGTTTGCTCTGGAAGACGAAAGAGTGCGGAGCAAACACATTATTGGGCCATTTGCAAGTTGTAAAAGGAGAGTGGGGCAGGAGCAGGAAGTGAGGAGAGGTGCTCAGCCGGACAGTGAGAGAGGGATTAGACTTCTGTAACTTCCCCTTGCCGTGCCACACACAAAGACAGGATCAATCCGTGAGAGGAATGGAACACATCCGTATGTAAAGAGAGGACAAGGCTAAGAAACAGAGCCTGAAACATTTGTGTGATGTGTAGCACCATATTGGAACTATTCACTGACATTGCATTTATAAATGAAGCTTAGCCGAGTTAACAAACATTTAGTATGATTAAAAAAAAGATTAAGTAATTGTTTGGCGGATTATAGTATACAGTTTACATTGGTTTGATCAAGTAATAGACCGGTCAAGTTCTTCATCAATTAAATACACCTTCACATAAAAAAAAAGTCATATAAAACTGAGCAGAAGTTACACTTCAATAAATATTCAGATTAGAATATTTAAAGAATTAAAAAGAAAAAAAAGAATGAAAAAGCAAGTGATGTAGAGATAGTGTGCAAGACGGAGATTCTCATCACATTCTCTGTGTTGTTTATTTGGTGTGCAAGTGAATGATAAAAGAGGCATGAAATCAGCAGAGAAAAGGAAGACAGCAGTAAGAATCCACGGCCCTCCATCACACCCCATACAGCCTTACGGTGGCAGCTCACACAATGGGCCCCACCAACACATCTCAGCGAGTGTGTGTGTGTGTGTGTTTATGTCCGTGTTTGGGTCACCGGTGAATAATTAACCAATTTTGCTCTGTTGACCAGAGCTTATGAAACTAGTCAGGGCAAGTAGGATCTGTGAAGGGGGAGGGAGGTAAATGGTAAAAAGACAAAACCCCAGTGAAACTTGCCTAATACAACTGGCACCAGCGCACTGTGGGATGCCTTCTGTTGGCTCTTGGTACCAATAAAGCAGCCAATCTTTTCTTTGAAATACATAATTTGCTTTGAATATCTATTCCTGTATCCAAATTGCATATAGTCTTCCTGCCCCACTTTCATTTCCATGTACCCACATTATCTAGGTCATTAAAAAAAGGTTCAAACTTCTGAAAACTCCCTGCTAAAGTATTAAAATATATTGACAAAATCATTTGTTGCTTTTAATCCTTTAGCCATTATTCTGTTCCTTTATCATGCACGTTAGAGTTTTTTTTTCTTCTTCTGCATGTCTTGATAAAATGTTCTCCTTTGTTTGCGAGTGTGCGAAAGCCAGTATACAAATCAAAGTTGTTATTGTTAAACACATGAGAATTTCTTCCAGTACAACAGCATTCTGAAATGTTGGCATTGTACATGTGTCAGCCATGCATCCATCTGAAGTGATTTGTATTGAAAGAAGAATTGTTTACGAGGCCAAAAGAAAATCTAAGAAACTCTTAAAAGCTGTGTCAGAGACAAAATCATGTGTAGTACAGGGGTCTTGCCCTTTCCTCATGAATAACGTCCAGACTTCAAGGCTTTTTCCAGATTGAGTTTTGAAACTGTTTAGTTTTCTTAATAATCTTAAAAGGTCATTAACTGTATCCTGGAATGGGACACTGTTTTAGTACAGCAAATAAGAATGTCGAAAGATAACTGATCTTGGTGTGTTGGGTCTCACTTTGAGAAAGCATTTTCTGCATTTCCATACAGTCCAGGTCTAGAAATGAGTGCCTTTAAAATCTATACTTTTCCAGAACCCTGTACTACTTTCATATGACGCACGTTGGGGAGCTACAGGTTTTGGCCAAGCTATGATGGAATGTTTTAGTACTGGAGCAGTGCTATCGTACCTCAGACTTTCCTCCACTTGCACCCTCATACACTTACATCTGTCCAAGCAAAGAGAATCCTTCAAAAGCATTCATTTGAGTTTAAATCCCAACAAGCAACTTCCAAGTTTACAGTCTCAAAGCCTTTCAGCAGCAAATTTCACAGATTCTGGTTAAAGGAGTTCCTAAATCAAATCAAATTATACCAAAACAAGCCACTGGACTGTAACTGGGATCCAAAAATCTATCCAGACAATGATTCACACTCCTGCCAGAACAGTCAGCCTTTTCTTATTTACAACCACCTGACCTCTCCCACACAGCTCCACAAAATCCAGCTTCTGAAACCACAAAATAGGTGTTCAAGAGAACTGCACTGACCCTCTCAAACTATATCTAACGGTCCTGCGTTAGCTCGGTCTGCCACTCCTTTAAATACCAAAAGGCCCGGTAAAAAGAGCAGTAAATAGCATCTCTGGCTGTTTGCAGCTAACCCCTCCCTGACCCCTGCTCACTCTCCCGGGCCGTGATGAGTGCCTGTGGACAACCTCAGCTAATGAAATGAGTGAATTATGCATGGCGCCAGTTAGCACGCTGATTAAACCATCATCGTGGTCTGGGCTCTCAGCGGAGGTGCGCAGAAACAATGAGGCCTGTAAACACTTTTTCCCAGGAGCAGTGCGGCTGTAATAAATTTGCATACGCTGGTTCAGGACAAAGGGCTAATTAATTGAAAAACAGCTCTTGAAGAAGAAGGTGGAGAGCAGGACCCTGAATCTGAATACAAGTTGGGAGTGGGTAATGGGGGGGAAGAAAATAAATAAATAAAATAATTGCACCCGCGCGGACAGACACACACACACGAATCTTCAGAGATCTTCTGTCTAGGTCTTAGAATAGAAGTATTTAGCTTCATCCACTTGAAGGAAACAAGTGGAGAGGCCAGAGTGCTGCTGTACCTTTCTGGCCGTGTCTGCTGCTGAATTTGTCTCCTATCTCGGGCCGACGTGTCTGCCGGAGCAGAATCTTCACCAGGAAAGCATCTTCGGCGTTTGAAGAGATCATCACCTTCTCTATGTATGAGTCTGTTGAGCCCTTGTACCTGTGTGAACATGAAAGTCCCAATCATCTGCCATTTCCTTAAAACAAATTAGTAGGATAATGATCCATTCATCCATATGAATATATATAATAAGACGACACAGCTCTTTCCAATTTATTGGCATTAAAATAAATAAAATTCCCAAAATGCTATTTTTTTTTTTTTTACAGCTGCATACCTGAATTAAGCAGAATTCCTTGTAGCTATACGAATATATACAGTAGGTATAACAATCTGCATATGTATTGAAGAAACTACAAAAAAAATAAATCCTAGTAGAAACCCCATTCCTTTACCCTGATTAAAAATGCTAGGCTCTATCAAAACACATACTCAGAATCTCACCCAGGAGATACATCCTATTAATACATCTCACGTCTAGAAATTCACTAACCTGCCATCCCTAATACCTAGCTGGTCGGCTAGTTAGCTGCTAGTAAACTAACTCGCATTTGTCACAGGTAGACATGAGTGGGTTTCAGTACAAGAGTCTCGATTTGCATCAGCATATTCCCAGCAATTTATTTAACAGGAGCCAAACCGGTCAAAATATAACATACCAAAATTAATGCTAGTGATGAACAAACTAGTTTTGATTGTTAAGTTATGCTAGTTATGTTGTGCTAATGGTAAGAATCGGGAAACATGACAGGTTCAAGCCGTTGAGTCCATTTCATGAAATCACAAACTAAGCTCATATGTAGCCCAGCCCCCAAATAATTTTTTTTTTTATAAGTAATAATTTTTTTCTGGAATTACTGAGAAATTCTGTCTTAAATAGAAAAATGGGACTTTAATGCTGTGTTAACAAATTTGACAAATTATCCTAGACACACTGATTATGATCAAGAGAGGCGAACAATCCAGCTCACGTGATGGGCACATCTCGGTACTGTGGCTGGTTTGGCTGGGTACTGCCCTCCAGTGGTGTTTGGGTGACTGTGGGCATGGACTTGTTCACCAGAACCTGTTTATTCTCCACCCGCTCCCCTGGGATACAATACACACACATATTTCAATACACGTATCCAAAATCTCACTCATGATATACATCCTATTAATACTGCCTATGGCTGTAAATTCACTAATGCCTCATTTATACTTCTTTAATAAGGGGAAGGCAATCTCAAGCAGCAAATCTACTATTTCACAAAAAGGTATACGTCTCACTTAAGCACACAGAGGGAAGCAGCAGCATGGAGTCGGAGCTCCTTGCTCATTCACTCCCCTCTGTGCTGTGCTCAAGTGAAGTGATTCTCTGCTCTGCTCACCGGGGGAGCAAATGCCGTCTGCGTCCAGGATGCTGTGTCTCCAAATGGGCTTCCGAGTTTCTGCATCCAGCATGGGACCCATCACCTTGTCAAAGGTCTGGTTAGTGTAACGTCTGAGGGTGCACTTGGCGTTCTTGTACACAAGACATCTGCCAAAACCTAGGGTGAAGGAAGAGTAAAGCACTGGGATGAGCATCGTGAGTATGGTGGATGACTAAAAGGGGTTTTCTGCGGTCCTTGAACATGCAACTTATGAAAGCATCTGGGTACAAATCAATTAAAATGACCAAACAGCGAATCACTATTATAGTGTAATTTCTATAGAGACAATGAAATTAAAGGAATACGCGAGTGTTTTTTTGACCTAATCCCCATCTACCAGATCTGTAGTGCATCACACACAATAAATAAATAAATAAATAAAATAAATAAAATCACACAAATTTCAGCCCATTTTCCTGTATTGAGAAAAGAACAGAAAGCCTGTTGACTCAAAACTCACTTATAATAGAAGTCTAAGGGCAATTGTTGAATGTTCAAGAAACTGTTCAAATACATGACTTTATAACACAGATCCAAAACTACAATTGTTACACTCGAACAATAAACCCCTTAGGACAGACATGTCTTAAAAGAAAATGTTCTTACCAAAGCCCTTCTTCCGTAGTTCTGTAGTGTTTACTCTGAGCTACATTGACTACATTAACACAATGCACAAAATGTTTTTCTCTGAAAAAGCAGTGCCATCTCTGAAAGGACAAATTCTACAGATTTAGAGCTCAAATTAAAAATACCTTTGACTGAAGAACTCATGCAAGAAATACATGTTTCTCATTTAGGTTTACTGACTGCCTCAACATCAGCTCTTAGACTCCCATTATAAGTTTATGAGTTATTATTATGAGTTTCAAGAAAAGTTATTTTCTCAACACAGGGAGAAGCGTTGACATTCTTGTTCATGGTAAATCACACGCACGCTACAGTAGCAGTAGATAGAGGTTAGATTGACAAATGGAGGAGTATACCTTTAAAGACGAAAATCATTTTAGAAATGATACATCAGTAGTTTAGCCATTTGTGAGACGGCACATACCTCTGCCGTCAACACTAAGAGTGTTTTCATGTTTTAATTACCTCTGTCCAGGGAGGCCTTATTTAGCACCAGAGCATCCTCTATATCATAACCGCTGTAGCTCATCACAGCCACTGTGGCGTTCTGCCCTGCAGGCAACTTCTCAAAGTCAATCAATTCAATGGTCTTGGTCTTTACCATGGGCTTCTGTGGATAGGCCAGCAGGTACATTAGAGTGTCAATACGATTCCTCTGGTTGTACCCAATAGTGCCTGTTGGGGTAGAAGTGGAAAACAGAAAGAGTTCATCTCAGTAAATGGGCAAACAAGCACATGAGAGTAAAACATTGTTAATTTATATTGTGTAGGTTTGGTGAGACATTTTGGAAAAACTGCAATATTTGTTTTAACCTCAAAAATGTCTAGTAGTAGTAAGTCAGTATTATTGGAGTTGTTAATAAACTTGTGGCACGTCGGATGAGTAGCAAAACATCTACAAGATTATAAATCCTGTCTCCTTGACTTAGTACTACAAGACAATTCAATGAAACTGCACAGACGTTGAAAATGTTTGTTTGAACCAGATAAAAGCTGAAACGACTCTCAGTCCAAGTCTGTTAAGATGGTTTTCCAAAGCTAACCCATGTCGTATTCTAGGAATAATTGTAAATTAAGATTTAATCCGAGACTAGTCTTAATCTGCATCCACACGACTTGCCCTAAATAACCTTCTTATGCTTTTCTAACCTCAGGGTGGTGGATGTGAGTGCATGTGGAGTGACAGTATCTTTAGCAACAGTGTTCCAGCATGTTGCAGCCTGAGAGAGTGCCATCTCCTTAATCCACCCAGGCAAAGTTATGAAAGAATAGCGGCCGTCCCTTGAGGCCTTGACATTTGTCAGATGCTATTACTGCACAATCAGGGTACAAGCACACAGTGTGTGAAAATAGGTCCGGGGCCACACAGAGAGATTTGCACATGTATGGGGCCGTCCGCAAAAAAACCCACAAGAGACAAGGGTGAGGATATTGGGCCAAATGTAGTTGCAGTCTCAGTGGTTTTGTAAAGACCCAGAAGGGGGGCTGGAGTAGTTCTGGTAACCAGGGGAGCGGTGTGTGTTCTCTCTCGCTCTCTGGTGCAGCTGAGCACACTAACCCTCTACACACACTGAGCAAGACACAATGAATGGCTAATGACACTTGGAGAGACCGTGTGTAGCGGCCCTTTCCCTGCCACACACACACACACACACACAAAATAGCCTACACTGGCAGGCGATGTTTGATGTACACACAAACACCCACACTTACTTTAGTGTGTCTGGGCGTGTGAATGCCACTGCGAATGTGAATATGTTTCAGAGTGAATAAGTGTGTACGTGTGAGTCTGTGTGTGACAGAGACAGACAGATAGTGTCTAAAAGTCTGCATCTCTTCAGTTGTGAGGATGATGAGGTTGGACACATGGCTCTTACCCATGGCCTGCTTGCCCATAGCACACTGATAGGTGTTCCTGGGGGACTGGTTATGATGGGGATAAGGGATCAAACCAGCGCAAACCCCCAGCAGAGTGAATGGCTCAATTTCCAAATGAGTAGTGTCCCTGAAATACAAAGTTAAAAATCCAATCATTATCTGATTTTGGCACCTACCGGATTATCCAAGTGGTCACGTAAACAGGACATTATTAAAAGACCGTTATCGGATTTCAAGAAATCCAATAAAGACGCCTGGATTATAGCCCAATAACAGCGTTATTTAGCGCATGTATACTGTTAATCTGATTTATTTCGTTTTTCTACATCTGCCAAAACATGACCAGATAGTGAAAAAAAAACTAACAAAAATAAAAATAAAAAGCCTTGTCTCGGTCTTTGGATCAAAACAGAGACAGGTCAATTGTGTTTCCAACCAACTTACACAATTTTTTTTTATAAAATTCCATAACATGATGGATGGATTAATAAATGTACTGTGTGTGTGTGTGTGTGTGTATATATATATATATATATATATATATATATATATATATATATTTTGTGCACATTAGGAAAATACTTTG
>JAOUQW010000034.1:22746689-22760617 GCA_028565825.1 Olivaichthys viedmensis | reverse complement strand
GGAATATCTTTTGGAAGAACGGTGCTCCATCAGTTCCTCCAGTACAGTTCCAGAAACTTGTAGAATCTATGCCAAGGTGCATTGAAGCTGTTCTGGTGGCGGCCCAATACACTTTAAAGGGTTTTTCCTTTAATTTGGCAAATGTCTGTATTTCTGAAATACATTTTTATAAGAATAATGCAAATATGGCAGACATTATAAAGTCATTGTGGGATTTGGCAATCCTTTAATGCCTTGAAACATGGCATTGTTTTTTTTTTTGTATTTTTAATTTATTTAAAATTATACTATAAACTAAACTATATTTTCGAAAACAAATCCAATAATTCAGTGAGACTAAAAGTGTCATTGTGCTCTGTTTATCCATCAGGGACAAAACAGACAGGAGTGTAAGGCCAGTGGAAAGAAACTGTGCATAAATCTCCAGTGACCAGCTGGGAGGCAAACTACAGTAGGGCTGCAATTTATTCGCTTTAAAACTGATAAAATACATGGTCACTGAAGCCCAACTACTTTGTAACCATACAATTTTAACCAAAAAAAGACAAGACAGACTAAAATCACTCTTCCACCTGCTCCTGGGGACAAATTCACAACCGCTACACATACTATAGCTTAAATAATGACACCTACTCTGCTAAGAGCACTGTACTGTGGCAAATACTGCATTGTGGTTCTTCTACATGAGTTTACATTAGGTGAATACACTGATAAGGTATGGATAGCAGAGAGAGAGAGAGAGAGAGAGAGAGAGAGAGAGAGATGGGGGCAGAGAGGTTGGCACAGTCAGTTCTGATCACAGCAGCAGCACTATGGGCAGTTGTGCCCAAAAAGCACCCTCAAACGTTGGAGTCATCATCAGTCACGCTGGTGTTGGGGGACGACGTTGATATCTCCTTAAAGAACTCATCGTCTTTCAGCATACTCTGAATCGCAAAATATTTGTACTCGTTACACATTATTAAATGTTTAATAACAACTCCATGGTTAACATGATGTGCTTTTTACCGTTAAGTTGTTGATGCCCTCTGAGAAAGCACCAATCTGTCGCACAGTTCCTTCCGAGTCCTCCATCTGTGGCCACAAAATCAACGAAAAAAGTCGAAATAAGTAAGGCGCCTTGCATAATCAATCAACAGACAACTGCAGAGGCACAGAGAGCAACGGTGTCTTGTGGTGTACAGATTAAACTAGCTGATGTCCTTGATGTGTCCTTATAACTCCACCTGCTCTAGTCGGTCCAGCTCGTCCTCGTAGATGTGCAGCTCCATGCCTCTGAAGCCTTTCTGGAAACTCTGTCCTTTAGGCATCTCCACGTCCATGGGGCACACGTACTCCTCACTATCCTCCTGCCTCTTCTTTCTCAGGGTCCCAAAGCTCCCGAATGCCAACTTTCTAGGCTAATCACAACACAAGATAACAGAGTTGAGCCAGATGCTGTCAAGAGTCAAATAAGAGACAACGGTAACCACAAGTAAATGTCCAGACGTGCTCTGTGCTGAAGCCATCCAGTGAAGTCGTGTAGTATGGTTGATGCTTTGTACCTTGACCTTAGCGGTTGCGGTGAGTAAGATGTAATCAGGATTCTCCAAACACTCCTGCTTCATCTGCTGGGCCTCGGAGCCCACCAGCAGGTTAAAATGAGTAGCCAGGTGTCTCCGGAGCAGGGTCTTGTTGGGAGGAATGTTCAGGAGAAGAGCCATGGTCTCCACATTAAAACGAGGCTCTAGAACCTAAGAATACAAATACACACATTTAAGTATCGCCCGGCCTCAAACACCTGCAGGGTGCTCATCTTCTCCTTATTGCTTACCATCAGTCCTCCATGGACTCCACTGCCCCTCAGATTGGGTGCGTATTCTGCCAGATCTACAGAACGCAGCCACTCCATCACACGGTGATTGGTCCACTGAGAGATCTCAGCTGGAGTGATGTTGTTCTATGAAGATACAGACAAATGGAGTGAATTGGTTACACAAAGGGAAAAAAACACAGTGGAATAGCATAGCGTAGCACACAGCAGCAGTCATACCTCATCTGAGGGTCTGCGGCGCAGGCAGTTGGGCTCGTAGTTGTTGAGGCGGAGCACTTGGATTGCTCTCTTAATGCTGAGGTGATGCAGCACACTTCCCACTTTCAGAGACAACAGGTCATCCTGACCAGCACAACAGAGGTCACTGTTAAACGTATCTGAACAGTGCCATATCCAAATATTTTCATGGAAGTGATTGTGTAGGAAATTAGTATTTTTACAGAACAGTGACAGTTGTAGAAGATCATGGCCTGTTGGTACTCTTGAAACAGAAAACTCACCACTGTCATGTAGTGAAGCATTCGTCCATCCACTCTTGCTTCATCAAATTGAGTTTTGTACTGAGGTAGCCCAATGTCATCAAGCCACCCTGGGTGAAGCCATCAAAAACTTGTAAAGAAGGGGAACCTCAAATAGCCAAATAAACCTCCTAAAATCTGTAGCTGATGTTGACTGGAAGTAGGAAAAGCTCTTGCTTACTTGTCACCCATTGGTAGTCCAGTTTGCCTTTGCTGTCTTCCTCCTCAGAGCCCAGTGCTTGCAGGGCTAGTTGGAGTTTCTTCCTGTGGAGAGGATGCTTGATACCCAGCTCCTAAATATACACACAAATCACAATGCACATGTTCAGTACTATCACAAATCAAAATTCAAATTAGGCTTCTTTTTTTGGAATCAAAGTAGCTGAGTTCTGTGTGTTCTTTAATTTAAGGACCACAAAGGTGGGTGAAGATTACACAGCAAGCATGGAAACAACTTAACACACTGAGGCAGTATTTTAACAACTAACGCAAATGTTTCTGAATAACGACCTTAATTCAAATTCTACCCGAAATAAACCACATTTCCAGAGCAAATTTGGAAAAAAGAGCATTTACAATGAGAGTATGTGACAAGAGCCGAGTGCTCACCTTCTCCAGGTTCTGTGGAGAGGCCTGCAGGAGAGTCTGTCCTGAGGAAATCCACTGTCTGGCCAAGTTCACGTACAGGCCCAATCCCTGCTCCTGCATCCACTCGCACACATGTTCCCGAGACCAACGCGCAAAGGGCGCATCCACCTCACTGACACACGCCACACACACACACCATCACATATTTGCACTTTCAGGTCCCAAGTGAGGCAAGTATAAGCAAAAAGGGTTCTTGTGAGGGTTTTTGTGAGCTCATGTATACAGATGAGGGCAGTTAACGCTTTCTTCCAAGCGCGTTCAGCTGCTCTGTGACGTATCACGAGCAGCAGTTCGAAAAGATAGGTAGTTGGCTTCATGTGTCTCGGAGGAAGCATGTGTTAGCCCTTACCCTCCCCGGTTGGTAGCTGTCGTGCAATAGGGGAGAACTAGCTAGTGGGTGGGAATTGGCAATGACTAAATTGGGCGAAAATGGAGTAAATTTAAAAATATATATATTTTGTCCCAATTCAAAAAAAAATTTAACCCCATTTTATTATAATATATATAAAAACACGAGCAATTTAATGAGACTCTCGTGCTAATATTATTATGGATGTGGATATTGGCTTCGGATCACCACCAGGGGGTGCTCTCGTCACAGATGCTACTCAAAGCAAAGTTGAGTGTTGAAGCATTGTTTACTTGGGCAGCCAGAGCAGCCCACTCATGCGATTGAGCACTGACTGACCTGTTAGTGCTGTGCAAGTCACGTGACCATCCCAACCTGGGACCGGCTGTGGCTCGGATTCCTCCCCGCTTGAACTCATTCTCCGATAGGTTGTCATCCAAGTTGAACGTGGTTGACTGACTTCTTGTAAGCCTTCAGTTAAGAGTGATTTTTATAGGTTTGGTTAAAATATCCATATCAGAAGCAACTGGAGTACATCATTTACTTTTCCTATAATATTGTGTATTTATATCACACAAGTTAATGATTACATTAGAAATACTATACAAAAACACGAGGCAATGTTTCAGTGCATTACACCGTCGACTCACTTTCCTATGAATGCTTTGATTCCCTTAGACTTCTTCTTGCCCTCCAGGCAGCTGGAGAGAGTGTGTGTGCTGTCGCTGTTGCCCGACTTCTGTGACATCCCTGCAAGATCCAGATGGTCCGTGCCGTCCCGCTCTGTCTCAGCTGTTCAAACACACACACATAGCAGAAACTTCATAACCAACAGGTTTTTTTTATTTTTATTTTGCTCCTGGAACCAACAGGTATAGCTCCAATTGAGCAAGTTATTAGATTTCACGAGAAATCAATAAAGGTTTATTCTAATTCAAACTGAGAACAGAAATGCATACATAAAGTGGAAAACAATCATACAAGAACGACTAGAAACAACACTATAGGGCATCATTGCAGATAACATCTGGTCAGGATTAAAGAACAACTGGATAAAAGTTGAGGGGAAACAGAAAATCCATGCACACATGCATGCAATTTCAAAAAGGGTCAATACACAAGGCAGACATTTTTATAAAAGAGGTATCCAGTTCTATTGCATATAACATCCCTGATCTGGTCCATGTGCACAGGATGAACACAGTTGTGTTAATGTGGTGAGATTGGATGAGTGAAGGAATGTGGTTCTGGAATAACTTGTTATTAGGAGGCACTACATTTCCATATTCTGCATCCTAGTGGGCTTCTTCTGGTAAAGTGGCATGACAGGAATGACAAAATACACCAAAGACGTCAGAAATTCAGCAGGGGATTGCGAGTTTACCGCCACTGCTCAGATTTGTTTGCTGTTAGAAGGGTGGAAAATTCATGCATGACAAAAAAAATAAAAATATCCATGGATTTTCAGATGTAAACTTCACTGTTGTAAATATCAGACATCTGATGCTTTAACTGCATGCAAGCTTTGGGTTCAAGTTCGACAAAACATGAGGTAAGGGGACTGGGGAATATTTAAGGAGGGAGAGGTGAGAGATGGCACATCCAGTTGTTGCTTAGCTTCTCCAGAGAGGCCATGCGGCACTGATACACAGGGGCTGTACTGTACCTAGCATTGGAGCACTCGCACTCCGGCTGCGGTCTTCACACAACGCATAATGCACACATGTCATCGCACCAATGCCAATGGAAGACAGAGGGCAAGTTTAAGAGATTAAGTACAACACATGCACAGACAAGTTGAATAGATACAGTTATCAAGCATATGAGGCAAAATTTCTGCGAGTTCTCTGGGATTTTTGCGAATGGCTCATAATTAAGGACCTTTCAAAGACTTCATCATTTGGTAATAGTGACAGGAGACCCCAATACTAATCAAATAGAACAGGGCATACAGTATCTTACCAAGATTTGGAGCACTGGCCGTTCTCTTGCCCCCTTTAAGCTTGAAAAAGCCTCGTCCAAAGGAGGATCTAGCCTTCTTTGTGCCGAAAGCGTCGTCCTCAACAGTACGAGAGTTGCTAGTGGACTTGGGTGGTAAGGTTGTAATCTTGTTGAACTCATCAAAAGCACGACTCTAAAGCAACAAGAACAATAATTCACACAAGCTATAAAAACAGACGTTATAGAATGAAGAATGCAGAGAAAATGGTGATAAGTAAAACCTACCTCTGCTGGACACTGCCCAACTGCCAAAGGCCTCTGAGATTTAACCAAAAACAGGAAATTGTAATCGATCTAGACGTTTGCCAAGTAAGCAAAGAATGTCTTTACTGCTTTAACCGCTATTTAAATCTGAAACTCCCAAATACAATCTGAATTTTAAACCTCCAAAAGTTCAGAATTAGATAAACTTCACCTTTTCACTCGTGCTGCCATCCTGTTTGCTCTGGCTGCTAGATCTGGAGACCTCCACACCTCTGCAATAAGAAGACATTCACAAGTTCCATGACTCATGCACATGCAAAAACTGGCTGAAGCATTAAACCTTTGATACTCCTAAGCACCATGAGAGTTGGATCAATTTTACCAGAGGAGGTTTGGTGCTGTCATTTTTAAGGGGTTTGACCGGCCGATTCAAATGGGATAAAGTATCTGTGTAATTTGCCCAAATTACCACAGATGGGCTAGTCACAGTCCGGAAGTACACGCAACAGGTACGACTCTCAATAACAACATGGCTGAATTATTCACCAGGTTTGGTTATAACATTACCATGAGATCAAATCAAACAGGACTACTATTGCTGAGGGTGCTCTGTGTCTGACAACATACAGAAGACAATCTACAGCGGAAATATTACATTTCAGATTAGAAAAACTACGGACATTGGCGATTTTGTACTGGATTTAGATCAATTCTAGTACCATTCTTTGTAAAACTAATTCAGCTCAAATAGGGCTTTAGAATGACAAATTTTAACGACTTGATAAGCAAAGTAATTTCTAAATACCAGTCCTGAAGAGAGTACCCATTTTGCTAACTAGGAGACCAATAATTTATGTACTGAAGGCAAACTGAAACCAGCACTCTCACTCTGTCAAGGTTGCAAAACTGGGGACGATTTCAAGTAAACTCAGTGGCAAGCATACTCACTCCAGACTGGTATTTAACGGAGGCTCCTGTGACTGGCTTGGCTCCTGATGCACTGCATCACTACACAGGACAAACACACATGTATTGGAATTCTAGCATGGAGGGAAAGGAGTAATAGACAAGCAAAGTTTGGGATGCAAACATGGTCAGCTAGGATTTACAGGCAGTACTGTGTTGAAGTGGAATGGAGTCAAAAGTAAACAAATGCAAGGAGATGCTGGGAATGATTAAGCATAATGCTTAGAAAGGAGTGTGGTTATAATAAGGAAAAGCAGCTAATATTCGTTTATGGAAGGCTGAGACACTGGGATGCAAACACAGCTGAAGAGAATAATATGGACAATACAGGACACATGACAAAGAATGAATGTAGATGACAATAATATAGAATATGTTGCTAATGGAGCATGAATGAAAGATCAGGGTTAAGGATGTGTCTTTTAGTGATACATTCATCAGCTGTTCTACTTTATTTCAAATTCCTCCTAGTACTGGGTTTGCTGTGATCCTGTTGGATATATGGTGATCCCGCCTGCCAGGACGCCAAAATATTTTAAAAAGAGGCTGCATTATGTGATTTGAGGAGAAGCTCACCTCTGTGACTCCACTTGCTCCAGGTCTACATCAGTCTCTAGTTTGGGTTGTAGCGTAGGTGAGGGCACATGCAGCGTACTGCAGTGGACTGGCTGCAGTGTACTGACAAACGTAGTCGGCTAAACACAGGACCAAAAAGAGAAAGAAGAAGTGTCCAACTGTATGTTACGTGATACCAATAGCATTGCTAAATAGAATATTCTGAGGCTGTTAGTTTCACCCATCACTCTAGGGCACAGGTGCCTCAGGACTCCAGTCCTGGAGGGCCGCAGCACTGCGGAGATTTGTGTTTACTCTCTTCTAACACACCAAAATCACGCCCATCAAGAATTAGCCGATGAGCGGAATCAGGAGTGTTAAATAAGTCAGAAAGCTAAACTCTGCAGTGCTGCGGCCCTCCAGGACTGGAGTCTGACACCTGTGCTCTAGGGGGTCATGACAATTAGCATACAGAACACAAAAATTCACGAAGGCAACTTACTCTGTATTAAGAGATGTGCATCAGAACTGGGAACCCACAGCACCCCATCCTGAAAGCACCTATTAATACAGAGTAAGTTGCCTTAGTGAATTTGTGTTCTGTATGCTTTTTGTCATCAGGACTTAACCATAGGACATCCAAAAATTTGCAGGCATGGGACGTTTCTACTCTCATGTGGGTGGAAGCAGGCAGTCAGAAATGAAGATCACGGGGCAAGGAGAGATTAGATGGTGTGACCGCTAATATTTATCAGCTCCTTCATTTTTGTTTTTTTTATTCTTTTAATGAAATTAGAGACCACAGCCTGAACTGTTATTTTCTATTGGCTCTCACTCCCAAGGTTTGCAAATTCACGGGATTCATCTAGGTGAATAAAGTTGAACCGAGATGAACTTGGCCTAAAGAGAAATTAAGCTGACCACGCCTGGCTTGTTATAGCCTAAGCAAGTAGCCGATATGTTGCAATTAAAATCAATTAATTTGTTTCTTGTGTTTGTAAAAAAAGAAAAAAAACTCTTAGCAGTACTTATTTGTGTATATTTTGGGAAACTGGACCAACCGAGATTATTAGAAAATTCTGCAGGAGGGGTCAGGGTATCTGCAGGAGCAGGCATGCGCGGGATTAATAGAAAACAGTTCCTCACACAGCTCTATACATAAATCATCTGTAGAATTAGAGTGAGGCTCAGGAGTTGACGGGCAACCTCATCTGCTCATGTTGGCTGAAGCTTTGTGATGTTCAAAAATAAAACAAAATTGGAATTTCAAGGTTCTTACAGAAAGACTGGATAAAACAGATAAAACAAACATTTAATATACTGAAACGGTGCCATACGGCCAGATGAAGAACTGGAACTAACAAAAGCTTTCTTATAACTAGAGGCTCCAAAGTTCTGCCACTGCACGCAAGACCGTTTTGCGTTGACATCAAGTAAGCTTCAGATGCTTTGAATTTAGACGCCATACCTCATCATCACTCCTTCCTTCCTCAACACAAGACACAATGGACTTCTCTGCGTCCATGGAAAACGAGATTGCAGTTGACATGGAGAGGGAGCTATCACTGTGGCTCTCATCACTGTCTCCTTCTTTCACTTTATCTGGAAAGAAAAAGAGCAGAACGCTCACTTTAACTGGGTCCAATTAGACTGAACACGTACATTTGAGGCAGATTCGAGCATCAAGCACAAATTGTAAATTACCACTTATTAACAGCAATGTAGGTCATTTAAATAATTGTCTTAAATTGGAGAAGGGGTCTTGACAAAATGAAGCATGAAAATAGTCCACAATGCCAAATGAAGTAAACGTTTAGTTGAATTGCTTTCAACAACAGTCTTACTGTTTGTTCCGTATGTAAACTGTTCACCTTTTCCTCCTTGCACTGACATGACCATGTCTTGCACCTTCTTGTAACATACAAGTGACTGCCGAAGCTCCTCAATCTTGCGATCCTATGGAGCAGGTAAGAAGGATGATCACAGATTTTAAAAAAATCAAAAAACACGAAACGTAATGAATTTAGGAGGAGTTACCTTTTCTTCATTGGCTGCCATTAGTGACTCGACCGCTTTCTTCATTCTCTGCACTTCAAAATCTGCAAAGCACAGACCATGTAGTAAAACGAGGGTGACAAATAAGCTCTGACAGCCAATTAAACACATGTGGACTCTGACGCAAGGCAGACAACAGATCATAAATCCCAGGGTTATAGAGGGAGCTGAGATCCAACAGTGACTGCATCGCATACAGCAGAGGCATGGAGGAGCTCCATGCACACAACCAGAGTGGAGAGCACAGACCTCCAGCCTGAGAGGATGTAGAGAGATGACAAAGGAGAAAGGTGTTGACAGGAGCTGGAGGGTTGAAGAGGTGTTACTGTTAATGGAGACAGGCAAGGACAAACAGACTGCTTGCTGGGCATAACTTTGTGGACAGGACACATCCAACATGCTGAATGGCTACCAGATCTTAGACCTTGGTTGGACACCGTGTCCTAGTACTTATTTTAAAATAGGTTTTTTTCATCCTAAACTTCATCTACTGCATCTGTAGCGCATGTGCGATTACCACAAACAATAATTTCGACATGTTTCCCTACGCTTAAAAAAACCGGAAAAACCTATTTAATTGAAACAAACAATAATTTCGACATGTTTCCCTACGCTTAAAAAAAACGGAAAAACCTATTTAATTGAAACTCGCTTATAATGAATGTTTAAGGGAAGTTGTTGGGGAAGGTAATAAACATTTATGCAAAACAATTTTTTTGTAACACACTTTTATGAATTCTTCAGTCAAAAGTATGTCAATAACATTTTAAAAGCTTTTCCAAAGGCGTTGTGGTATCCATGCACGATCAGAGAGAAACCATGTTGGTAAAGCATAAACCACAAATTCCCTCAATTCCCTCTGAATAAGTAGTCCCATATCTGAAAGGATGGTTATAAAAAGTTATAAAACCGAATCTACAAATAACTTTGACTGAAGTATTCATTAAATCGTTCTACAAAGATGTGTTTAACAAACATTTCTTGAGTGCCCCAACAACTGCCCCTAGACTTCTATTACAAGCGAGTTTCACGTACACAAGTTTTCTGTTCTTTTATCAATACGGGGAAACGGTACAGGTATTCAAATTCTTGTCTGTGGTAATCACACATACATTACACATATGTACTAGATAGGGATTAGGATGGGAAAAACGCTGGAGTATTCCTTTAATGAGTATTCCTTTCTTCATCTTTCCTTCCCATAATTTGTACTTGTACTAACTGGCTCAGGAATGAATACTACTTCTTTGTTTCACAGAAAAGCAAGCATAATGAGTACATACATGCAGGCTGTGAAAGAAGAACAGAACTGAGCAAGACAACAATAGTAAATAGGCATAAATGATTACATAGAAGTTAAACCTCCCTTACGTTTCTCTTTGAGCCTCTGTTTAAAAGTATCCTCTGCATGGGAGACTGTTTAAGACAGAGTAATGAAATACAATATCTGTCATTACTGCATCCAGCAGCAGATATGCAGCAATCATATAGAATCAAATAAAACATTTTAAACATAAGGTTCATTTTATTACAACGCCTTTTTTGTACCAAGCAATAGAACATCCCACTGATGTGCCAGAATATGGCTCTTGGACTAGGGTAATTCCCAGAGCATGTTGGAGCAGGTTGATACTGTGGCTATGAGGTACAGGGGTTGTGCCTGACTCACCTCTCTCAGTGGTTTCTAAGCCTGCAGGTGTGGGCGATCTGGACCCTGTCTCATCCTGCAACCTCCTTAGTTCTCCATCTTTACCATCCAGGTGCCTTCTTAACATGGCCAGCTCTTCCTAAAAAAACAAAACAAAACGCATACACCCACACACACAGGTCATAAGAGAAGTGATCTTGATGAGCATCCACCGCTAACAAAACACCATCAAAACCACAACCAGGTTTTTTCAAATATTTATATATCACAGATTGCAGATGCTATTTAACATCATAGTCAAGAACTACAGAGCATTTAAAGAGGATTTAGCATTGTACCCCCTCAGCCAGAAGATTCCTAAGACCACAGTCTTAAATTAGAGCATAGCTGTGGTTAAAAATGTGCCAAGTTCCTTAGTCAGAGCTTAAAATACTTTCTTTTGGATAAAGTAGTACAGTTAAATAAATGTTTTTTTAAATTTACAATAAAATTTAAGTTATTAACCCCCCCCCCCCTCTCTCAGTTTAAATGGAATAACCAAAGATTACGTTTTCTTACTCTAACTGAAACGTTGTGCGTTCCAGTTACCTGTTAAATGGGCAATTCTTTTGTCAAAGAAAATCAAACACCTAGGAAATATTTCAGTCCCCACTGCGACAATTTGCATCATTTTAGCGTTGAGCAAGGTTTTGGCTGGAGAGCATACCATTACAAGGTAAGGTATTTTAAAATCTCCTAATGTTTTTGAGAGGTGTTTGAATGGTTCAAGTGTTTTTTATGGATTCTGTACTCTGAAACCACCGGAAACATGGCAATTCATGGAAATTTGTTTCACCATGCGTTGGTAGGAGCTTACTTGACAAAAATTTATGCTTGCTGAACACATGTGTTGTTAATAGATCACAGCAAACATGCAGGCTTGGTGTTAAATGTTAGGACATACATCAGAAATATGCCATCACATCAATTAGTAGGTATTCTAGGTTTAGTATCGTCTTACAACAAGGAAACATTGCGCAAGTGACAAATGCTTATATTTGAAATGCGCTTATACTCTAATAGAATAAAAAAAGAAAACTTGTTCTTGGTGGAGCATGTTTAATGTAATTCACTTAATAAATTTTAGGGGGGAAATAACGTACATCCAAAAATACTCACCAATATGGTCAATTGTTACACATAATGTATATAAAAATTTAAAATAAAAAGCAAATAAAAATTTCAACAAGCAGTGACCACAAGGTACGCCAACCTCGAGTGCCTGGATTTTGTGTTCCTTCCTCTGTTTTTCATACTGCATCTGGCCCATTTTGATTTTCAGGCTAGACAGCCTTGCCATTAGCGACTAGTGGTGTAGATGTTAGGAAGGAAGAGAGAAAGAAACTGAGCAGAGAGGAAAAAAAAAAAGACAAAAAGACACTTGAAGAAGAAAAGATGTGTCTGAAGTCAACCCAGGTCATCACAAAGATCAATGAAAGTAAAGAAAATGTATAAAGAAAAACAATAAAAAGTTGACAGAAAAGGATAAAGCAGTGAAAAAAGATTGAAACACTATTCATAGATTTTAGATACAATATCAGACTGAGGTAAATGCTCAACATCAAGCTCACCTTAGTAGACTTCAGTTTCTTCTCATACTGCAACCGTTCGTTCTCCATGTCAGAAATGCGATACCTCAGCTCATTAATCTCTAGAATCAAACTCTGAAGAGAAAATGGCACAAGAATTCCATGAATTATTGGTCAACAACTTTTAACTTGTGATTAATTCAATAAAGCTCAATGCAATTTTCCCCATAATATATGTTCAAGTATCATAAAACCGTCAAATGCCATGATATTAAATTGTAGGCATTGTTCAGTGTCTTGAAGGGACAAAAACAAAAATCCAGTGACAGTCACTTCCATTCAACACTGAGGCCTTTCAGGGAGAAGCTCTTTGTTAGAGCGTCCAGCGGCCCTTAACTAGAAATGTATGATTCAATAAACAACAACAACCATGAGCCATAAACAGATTAAACCACTGTACAGCTTGAACGGTGTAAAACCAGGCATGTACAATTAAACAGTCACATTAATATACTATGAACATGAATATGGCTTTTACAACCTTACAGTTGTCCATCACGGCAAAGACAGTCAGTCAGTTTGACCCATTTTAAGCTTTAACACAATTCTATTTGGCGCTTCCAGTTATTATTATAGAATAAAAATAGTATATTCAAAAGGAACAGCTTTGGTGTGGCAATAAATCCATGGCGCTAAAAGAAACACAGGAAAAAGGCCTGACCTTCCTTATCTTTAAAGAATGTGTTAAATCCTAGACCAAAAACACTTAGAATTTTGTTAGCAATTCCTGCCTACATGTTTAGGATCTAAAGTAGCCAGACAATTGTTCCAGAGATGCTTGTTCAAAAAAGGCAAAGGACTAAATCTGTAATCATCCCTGTGTCTGAATTGCTTGTGGTGGGAGGTGATGGGTGCACACAAGGCGATAGGCAGAGTTCCTGTCTTGGTTGATAAATTCTGTCCATCTGCATTCTTGCACTAACTATGACACTATGATAGCTGCACATCAAAACTTAGACAGTAAACAAACAAAATAACTGACAGGAAATTATTTGGAGAAAAAAACAACCTTGGAAAGACATGGACAGCTTGTGTAAGATTTAGGACATCCTTTCTTTCCCGCCTCCATACAGAGAACATGAGGCATCCATCTGTTTTCAGCAAGACATTCACTATCCATAAAGTTACCACATGTGTTTGTCCACAGAACGAGTACAGACTCTTCCCATAGACCTCCATTCAACACCCACACTCACAGGAAGCTCGGCATTCCCAGACATGCACATCCAAAGACGGAACAAAGTTTCTGCAGTAACTACTTTCCAGGGAAAAGCAAAGCCACACAAAACAACTTTAGAGAGGAAATGGTGTTTGGCAGTCTTTGCGTTGCTTTTTACTAAACGTGGATAATATACACAGTACTGTGCAAAAGAATTAAGCCTGGTTTATACTTCTGCAACCGTGTATCTGCTCACATAGGTGTCTTGCTTCAAACCAGCACATAACGTGAGTGTGTACACAAGGGGGTAGCGTAGTATAGAATATAATAGAATAGTAGTAGTAATAGAATAGTATACAAAGTTTCCAGAGAAACAGGATGTTT
>JAOUQW010000034.1:22712800-22729663 GCA_028565825.1 Olivaichthys viedmensis | reverse complement strand
AAAAATTATAGCATTTCTCGGAAGTCCACGAGAAAAGCTCCAATAAAGTGCAGGAGTGCAGTGATAGTCAGGAGGTGCGTGTGACTATCTAAGGTGTGTGTTGGTAAGGGGTCTTGATCAGAGGGTCTTTGCACCACTGTTCAGGTGTAAGAAAAACCAGTAATGAGTAGGGCATGTGTTTATCACCCAAGAAACCCATGTCAGATCATGGAATAGGAGTCAAATGTTTCGATACACACAGCCTAAACACGCTTAAATTGATGCAGAAAACGTGTTTTATTTTTATTTGCACATTATACATCCAGCAGAAAGCAGCCTCTACTGCAGTGTTTCCAAATCCTGGTCCTTCGTCCTCATGCCTTCAACATTTAGTGTTTATTAATCTAATAAGCTAATTAGCACAAGTTCATTGGGTGTGTTAGAGCAGGGAAACCTTGAGATGTGCAGTATAGGGAGACTCAAGGACCAGGATGCAGAAACGCTACTCTACTGCACCAGCAGGTGGGACATCCTTCATTCTATAAGCTCAGATGAATCCAAAGCTTTAGATCTAGAGGAACCCTTAAGGGATCTCTCTACCTTTACTGTGTTGGGGTCACATGCCAACATCTCTCTTATCCACTCATCATTCCGTGCCCCCTCAATGAACTCCTCTTGACTGATGATGGCTCTAGAGACAATGCAAAAGGAAAACTGTTTCTAGTTTGTCATGCATCGACACTAAGTGAGAATTAACAGAGATTACTTAGAGTTAAAAAACAAAACAAAAACACCCTAATGTCAGTCATGCAACCAAAATTGTTAAAAATTGAATCAAGGGCAATAGCGCTAGACTACAGTCTTAATCCTTAGGGAAGCATCCCTGTGCTGTATACCACCTTACCATTGTTGTCTTTGTCGAGTCGTATGAATATCCTGTTGGTGCATTCCTCAGCAGTCAGTGGATTAGGTTTGGTTAGAGAGGCTGCAACACTCATCTTGTACACGGCCTGCCAACAATCAAGACATGCTGGCAAAGTCTCTATTGCCCTCTAATGGAGTAGGGAGGCAATGCTGACCTCCTTTACACAAATAACACACCTGTCACATCTTGAAATCATGCTGAAATCTCAGTGCAAAATCAGAACTAGAGACCCACTTGCATGATGTCAAGCATCTCTGATCGTGTTATGGCTCCATCCTTGTCCTTGTCATAGAGCTTGAATGACCAGCGAAGCTTCTCCACTGAGGAGCCTTCTATCAGCATACTGATGGCCGTCACATATTCTCGGAAGTCAACGAATCCATCCTGTGAAATATATTAACTCGTATCTTTGTGTACAGTGCAAAATCAGTCTTTTGTGTTGTCTATGTTAAAGGTATGATTAGTAAATTTGGCAGACGTTAGCTGAAACCATCAGTTTTGAACCTCAAAATCCAAAAAAATAAAGCTCCTACTTTCAGTGTTCCCTCCAAAACCACTCCCCTAAAACACATAAAAGTGCACTGCCTAGGCTAGAACGCCTGGAAGCTAGCGCAAAAGGAGTTTTTAAATTGACGGGCAAGTAGAGACTCCTTGTACTGATTGGTTGAATATTGGTGGTCCACATAAAGTGTTTTTTCGACCGTTTACAGAGCCTGGGGCGCCACAGAGACAGAGTTTTTCATCTAAGCAGATATTTTATTGACAGCTGCAAGAATGTGAAAAGAACTTTATTAAATGTTACAACTCAAAATCACTGACCCCACCTTTAAGCGATCATCACATATTATACGCGTTGTTTTGTCAATTCATTTTGTCATTTAAATTTGTGTCACTTACTGAATTCCATCAAAGTTGTAATGATAAATGTGTTCCCCTTTTCTACTCTTTCTATTTATTTATTTTTTCATCAAACAAGCAAATATGCTCCTTTTGTGCAGCTGATCCAAGTCAATATGTGTATGTGTGAATCTTGATATACCCCGTTGTTGTCTAGTGTACGGAATATCTGCTCGACGTATTCGGCAGACTCCATTCCCACAGTTCCATTACAGAAGTGCTGTCTGAACTCATGCAGAGTAATCAGGCCACTGGGACACTCATTTAAGAACTTCCTGCCAGACATGAGAAAAAATCTCAATTAAAAGATGCTGACCATTTACAGAGGTAGCCTACATAGTGTTTGAATGCCTGAATATTTTTATTTCAAACTTTATTCCTGGCATTAGGCCAGTAACGGTTTCAGCATCCTGAAATTTGATAAGGGTTATTTGAGCAACAGGCTACTTGGTGGTTAAAGGAGGTAAGTGAAAACTGCTTACTAGCTAACACGTGTGCTAGAGAGCTATCTTTAAAACCTGACCTCATCATAAAACAAGATTCTAATCTACAATTTATAAGAAAACAATCTATTAAAAAGATCACACCTTAAAAACATCCATTATTAATTTGTTTTAAAAGTAAAGTACAACAAAAAACATTAGGTAAAAGCACAATTCATGCATGCATAAAATACATTTGTGAATAAAACCTCAGCCATTCACAAGTGAATGTTGAACCTTACCTAAACCACTCGTAAAGTTCTGTGACATAGGTGCCTCGATTTCTGCAAGGTAAAGTTGCAGCCAGTCCCATCCTGAACGGTGCTCTGCTATCAGCTACCTTAAGCGCAAACACACACATGTATATATACCAGAGCCCAGCTTAACTCTCTCAAGTCTAATCATTCTTACAAGTGCCCTCCTGCATCTATGAAATTAAGCAAAAGTAATCTCTCAGTAGGGGGCACAAGTAGGTGTTGTTTTATTATCCAGCACAGCCAGCTGCTTACTCTATACCAGGTTAGAAAAAGGTGACTTGTGTAGGAGTTAGGCATTTCTGTGAATAGATTTTCACAAACTGTTTCACCTGAAAATGTAATGATGAAAACCCATGAGAACATGCATTTTAAATGTCTTTTTTTCCCTCTCTGCTTAGAATGTGGGAGTGGTTAAGTGGGGGAAAAAACACTCAGGTTTATAATATAATTCCATGTGAAAGACAATTAGACTGTAAATGAAACTAATGTTTATTCAAGAGTCTTTTTTTTTCTTTCTTTTTTTACAGGATAGCCTGGAGAGAGACAGCTTCTCTGTCATGAACCAGACCTGTTGACAGCAGCAGCCATGGTGTCCAACACTCAAGTGCCTTATAACACATGGGAAGATTTAAAAAATATGTGGTCTTGCAGAGGCTTGGACAGAGTGGTGCATGCAGGACTGTGGCCTGCCCATGTCCCATGGAAGTCAGAAACTGTAGGAACTACAAGTGTAGAAGTCCCCAGTGGAACAGTCTTAAGTGCACTAATCACCACTCTCCAAGACAAAAGTGGGAGAGAAAAAAAAGAAGAAAATGAACAGAATGATAAAAATCCCAGTCCATCACATAAGGCAAACACCACTTTTATCCAATACTAACAAAAATGCTGTACAAAAAAAAATACTGAAGAAGCAAAATTAACAGTTACACAAAAAAGATTGGCATGCATGAATATCACTAGAAGACCAACAACTAATATCTAGCATATTTCTATGCAGGCTATTTCAAGATAACTGAAACTAGCGCTGAGGCAGTAGAAGGTGTAAGGGCTGTGGTTCTAACCTAAGTACAGTACTCATTTTTTTGCTGAGTGCCAGTGCAGAAAATGACACTGCAGATAGCACATATTCACACTGAAAAACAGTGACTATGCTAGGGTGCGAATGCATACAGTACTTGGATACTATTGAGAAACAGCAACTCAAAGACAAATGATTTTTTGCCGCTCATATGTATGGCACATCTGTCACAGCTCACTGCTTGTTCGTATGAGTGGAAAGAGAGCAGCTGTCCTGTGCTTAAGGCCCCAACTGACCAATCCAAACACTCACTGGCCATCACACCAGGGCTCTGCTTTCCACAAAATATCACACATGTTCAAAGGAAACGCTCTTCCTAGATATTTGTCAGTCCATGTGTTGAAAAGTCAGGCATGGGGGGAGAGGGACGGACAGTCATATCTAAAACAGTCCAACGGAGCTCCTGGACACATCGGTAGGAGAACATGAAGTGGACACTTAAAAAACTGGAATGGGATTTCAAGTAGTAGTCTTGGTAGTGTAAGAAATGTTCAATATGAATGAGGACCTTTTTGCAAAATCTGTTTGAATCAAACACTGATGAGGCAGAATTACAGGAGATGGCTCCATTTAAAAAACAATTCTCATATGTACAGCTGTTTCCCATCTCTATTTTAGATAAGTCACAATTAATACTTAAAAAGGAGATTTTTATGACCAAACCAGTCATAACAGCCAACCAATTTGGCTAATTAAAATATTAAATTGCTTGTCACATATAGTATAGCTTAATCTGTGAAAGGCTGACCATAAAGTTGTGACCCACTGTGTGACTGAATACATTCACATCAAAGTCTCCAGACATTCTGAGTGTCCTAAAGAGAGCTCATCAAGCAAAGTCTGAAAACTCCGAGGGTGGAGAAGCACTTGGACAACATGTACATTTCATCAAAGCGCTTCAATGCTCTTTCGTCCTATGAAGAGTTTCCATGGTAATAATGGTTTGCTTCACAATGTGTGCGAGGAAATGATTCCTGCGAGTAATTTTCACAACAAACAAAATTACATATAGAAAATGTATGAATAAAGAACAACATCTATACACTAACTTGGTGTGCCAGGAGAAATTAATGAAATGTGTAAAAGGACAAATTTGTACAAGATGAGTGACAAAGGGGTTTCCCATTCAGTTGCTCCCTGAGTGTTCTGGATTCATTTGAATTACATCCTAAGTCTTCTTCATCTCTTTTCAATGCTTTATGGTGACCTATAGCTCATCAGCAAGTGTTGACTGAAAAAGGCTGTTGTAATATGGCCGCTTCACCCTGCCACTCTGCTTAGATCCACTCAGCTAGTTTTTAACCAATCAAAGCATCATTGAGAAAAGTGAAGACATGGATCAAGGTTAAATCAAGGTCAAATGAAACACAAACATTGCGTTGAGACCAAAGGAGGGAATTTAAAAAAATAAAATTAAAAAGTATTTAAAGCCCCCTATATCTGCCAATTCAGATATCTCTGAGCAGTCCTGTTTAACAAATGACCAAAAGCCTGCCTTTTCATTTTCATGACGTTTGGGTTCATCACCAAACATACATCAAAACCATTTCTGTTAAAGAGAATAATAACTACCAGGCTTCTCTTGACAAATATTAAATAAAAAATTGAAGTGTTGTTTTACTAAAAACCATCAAGTTTAGATAATTAAAAACCATCCCTTAAGTCACTGTGGACTTGTGAACTATTTGGGTACTTGTCTTATGGCTTGACAGAGGCATGCTTCTCTCAGCATTGGAGAACACAGCCAAGAATTGTCCCTCAGTTTGTGTCCTCACAGCTGAAGAACAGAAATGCACAGCAGACCAAATAAAATCTTGTCATGTTGCTTAAGGTAAGCATATTCCTCACATTCACTCTTCCGCTCTTCATTCTTCTGGAAGATATACACAGGGAGCAAGAAAAAAATGGGATAACCCAAGAGAGACCGCAGGTGTCCTTTACTAGTTTCTGTATCCTGTTCTCTTGCACTCAGGAATCACACCGTGTAGCTTTCAAACAAGCAATAAAAAACCCTGACAAATGAAAAATCATTAGAAAACAGGATGTGGATGATCTTGCGCCCAGTGATCGAAGGTTTGTTTTTAGAAAAACATAAATCCACCAAAGATTTTAAAAAAATAAAAAATAAAAATTTGCAAGGAAAGACATTGGAGTTGTAAGGTTAGAGAGACCAGCGCATCTCATCAAAGTTCATGCCCTCTCCCAGGTTGGCATCAGTTTCCAGCAGGCTCATTATGACAGCCATGGCAGCCTCATCACTGCTCAAGCTTCCTAGCCCTGGAACCCCCTCCAGATCCAACTGAGAGGTTCCCTCTGTAACAGGGACAATGAGATTTCTGTTACAATCTTATTGGACCCACCCAAGAAGCACAGCAGCTTAGTCCAGTAATTTCCCTGCTGTAACACACCTGATCCAATTCATCAGTAAACTATCAGGTCTGTGTTAGAGCAGCAAAATCACCAATTTTTGCTAAATGCCAATGATAAAGTGGTATAGCAGGTACCCATGACATTTTCACTTCCAGCAAAAGGTCCACTATGCGAGTCATTCTCCGAGCTCGATTTGCTGGGCATCTGCGCATCCGTCACTTCCCCATTTGGCATCTTGATGACGTACAAAAAGAAAGAAACTGTCAGCAAAACCCTGTCTTATACACACACACACACACACACACACACACACACACACCCCTCTAAGACTGACTCACATTGCTGCTGGCTTGTGTGAGGGCCAGTGGAGACTTGTCCTGCAGCAGATTGAAGGGGCTAGCATTGCCACTGGATGGGGAAGAGTTCATCCTAACGAGTTTATCAAATGTACAAGATTTTAGCACTTCCGGTAACTTACATTTAAGGAGACACCTGCTAAATGTTGGTAGGAGAAGCCTCACCTATTAAAGTCAAGTAGTTCATTAGCAATTTGGGTCCCAATGCTCCCAGCATATATCATGGTGCCCAAAGCATTGGAGATGCCTGGGATGATGGGTAGGGATTTCTTAGCATCGTCTGATCAGGCAAATACAACACAAAGGGATTTACTCCAAAACGACCCAAACAGTGTAAATAGAATTTGGTCTTTCATTGCTTACATCACTTGAAATGTACCTTTCAGGTCCACATTTCTTGCATCAACACAATCTGCATAGAACATGCCTACTAAGGGTTATATGTTTATCTATGATGAGCAACTAAAACAGAACTTCATATTTATAGAATCATACTAGAAAATACAAAACTATACAAAACTGAAAACGAAATAAGGACCCTCACCTTCAGAAGCCTTGGAATTTATAGGCTGTTCTGACTTGTCCTTTGATCCACTGGGATTGCTCTTATCACTGTATCACACAACACATGGGTATGACAACCATTGGTTTCCATCATGTAACTTTAACTGTGTAAATGTTTAAAAATGTTCTTCACAATTAAGTACGAGACACTTGTACTTACGATATTACCGTGTTTGTTGACACTATGTATTCTACTTCTTTGGTCCAGGGATTTATAAAACTAAACCACTGACTTTTTAAGGTGACAAAAGAGCCATATTTCGTTTTAAACTTGTAGCAGTTTGTCTCGATCTTCTCTTTACTTCTCAACACTACAAATAAAGATGGAAAGGCAGAGAAAAAACAAATTATATGAGCAATACTATTGTAAAAACAGGCACACTGACCAAGAACACATACCCGCATTTATAAGAATTGGAATTTCTGCTATGCGACAGCAACCTAGGAGGTTTCTCATAAATTATACATTGGGATTTCACAATAGCTAGAAGCCAGTACACCCAGTTAGCATTAAGTAAGTAATATTAAGCTAATCAGAGCTTAGTTAAGTTTTCCCTTATTATTTGAAGTCTGTAAGAGTATTCTATTAATTCTATAACACTCGAGTCTCCTCAGCACTAAACTCACCTTTTCGGTGTCTGTCCGCTAAATGAGGCAAGTCGTCTTGATGAAAGTATTCATAGCAGGATGTGCCTAGCAGCTCCTGGGGCAGATATCCTAAAACGGTGGTGGCTCTGCAAACAGTGTAAACAAATATGTGTCATTAACACAGTCCATTTTGGCCCTCTGGTTAATTTAAGTCTGAAATGAAAGTTAACATTGCTATTGGTCAAAAAATCTATTTCACAGAAATTCCAAATAACACTTTCAATATATTTACGTGACAAACAGGATGTAGATTTGAAAGTTTGACTTATTTCAATTGTGCATAAGAGCAAAAGTCTTTGGTGAAGTTCATTGCAGAAATGATATAATCTCCTATGGTAACCTTTTGCTGTCCCACCAGAATAGCTACCTTTAACTAAGCTATTAAGACAAGGAAATGACAAGATCTTTGGAAACACGAACGTACCGTTGATCCACAAAGGTGAATTTGCCGTCCATGGCACAACGAGTGACGAACTCTGTGGGCTTGACCATGACCTCTCCGTTGGCCTGGGTGACGGTGTGAGGGTGCACGCGGCCGACGGCCACAAGGCAGCTGAAGTGTGAGCTGTCCTTATCGGCTTCTGCCTCACCCTCCGCTCCCAGCTGACTGGTGGGCCAAGTGCGCATGTAGCCGGTGAAATGCACTGTGCAATACCGCTGGGATTCTGAAACAGCTCAGAGAAACACTTACAAACTGGGGACCACGCCAGCACAACTGAAACTGTGACTAAATTACCTGATCATCTGAATTTTAATTTTTTTTAAAATCACCTTAAACATAAATGTATAAATGTATAAATGTGTGAATTTTGTGCCTAGAGGTGCGATGGTTTACTGGTATGACAGTATGCTGGGATAAGGAAAACTATCATATACCTGCATAGATAACATAACCAAGAAACGTTACTCGAGGTGCAGTGTGTCCCCTTGAAATATACTATAGTACCATTAAAACAGGCTAGCCTTTTTTTTAAAGAACAAACATTCCAGCCAGATCAGATAAAATTGTATTTCTACATGGTTTTGGTACTGGAGGCTAAGGAGGATCATCTTATGTTAGTTTAAAAAAAAAATTCCCTAACCAAATAACGTAATAGTGCAGTGTGTTAAAGCTCATTTAATGCCATCCTCTTTGAAAATGTGGGGGATTTGAGCTGTAATTGTTATTTCTGTTTCAAGAACCATAAGGCACGAGTTTGTGCGGCTTACCTTTCTTTTTTGATGAGCTAGCCTGGAAGTCCTTTTCTTCTTTAACCGCAACTTTGTTGCACTTCATTCGACAGAAAAAAGAACGGCGAGCTCCTGAACAGAGCCGAGCGGCTCCCACAGGCAGATCAGCTTGCACTTGGAGTCCCGCTACACGCGCGCGCGCGCGCACACACACACACACACACACACACACACACACACACACACACACACACGCTCACATTAACAAAGTGGTACACTTTTAGAAATTGTACACAAGGTCATCAATGAAGGATTTGTAATCACTTTAAAGTGTTTACTTTTGGCATCTATAAGGCGTTCCCGTGGGTAGAGTTCAGAGGCTGAGAGCTGCTCCTTTACTTTTCCAATGTCTTTTGGATGAACATAGTCAAACAAGCTCTGGCCAATTAGTTCTGGCTAGGAAGCAAAACAACATTGAAATGAGCCAAAATCTGTGCAATAAATGTCCTCCAATGCATAAACAGCTGTTTTTAGACCTGTTTACCACCTGTTCACAAGGCTAAATGAGATTCTTAAACTTAAATTGTTTTTTTTTAAAAACAAATGCCTGAACACAAACCCGTAAGGCTAATGACAGAATACCAGAACCTCTAATTACAAATCTGAAATAAATTGTTGACATGGTAATAGTCTCTCACCCGACTGTAGTTCAGAATCTTTGAGACAGACTCTGAAACAAATACTATTTTTCCACGGTCACAGCCAACAACAAACAGGAATCCATCTGCAGCCTAAGCAACAGGGAGATCACAAAAGTCAGTGGAATAAAAAAAAACATACAAAGAGCAGCTGCACTACAGAGGACACACTAAAGAACCTCTATACACACACCAAAAGTGGCCAGAAAGCGGAAAAAATATGATCAAATAGTTTTACTTTAAAACACAGCTTTGTATTTCAGAGCCAGCCACAGGCACTACACTTGGTATTTGTCTAAACTGATCTTGGCATTCAGTAACTGTAGTACATTAAGATAGGTCGGCATCGTACAGCCATAGTGGTCCCACTGAAGGACATAATGCAGGATTACCCTGAGGACAAGGTGCTTGAGTTCATCATCTGGAAGGAATGAAGGTTTGCAGTTGGCTTCAGCAAAGGAGCTGGTTGCACCTGGCAAAACCAGAAAAGCTACCGCCAGTAAATGATGTACTGCTGTTAGGTGATGCCCTTAAAAACAGAGCTGTTTGTCTGCCTCCCAAACGTACCTTTGAGTGATTTGAGGTGTTGCACAGCCATGCGCAGCACAGTGAGTTTGTCAAGCTTGCGGGACATGGGGTTACACGTGGGAATCATGACGGAGAGCTCATCGATCAGGTTATTCATTTTGTCCCGCCGCCTTTTCTCAATTTGGCTGTGAGGTTCCCTATGGATAGACATTTGTGTATTATCAGAAAGTCTTCTGCATGTGATTTAGACAAGAATTTCACACAAGACCTGAAGTAACACTGCACCTGAATAGCTGCAAATGTACAAATGTGCATGACTCGAATTGACTTCTTTGCTTTAAAACAAAATCTCAAGTATTAGTGTTATACATTTTCTGGAATAAATCTGTTCTAAAATGTGGGGGAAAAAAGCCTTGTCTGATTTATTCAAATAACTTCTCCAACAAAACAGTTTTATGATGCAAATGTTTTATAGTAAAAAATGTCAAAAAATTGGCTAAAAAAGGTCATTTGAGATGACTTTTAAACTAATTTAACACTTCTTCGGTTTGTTTGTAGAGCGTTCCTAAGTGTGTCTCTGGCTCTCTCTGAAAATACTTCTTGCAGTGTAGCTAATGACCTTCAGCGAGTGTAGCCTGTCCTCTCCCCTTCTTCTTTCCCTCTCTCTCTCTTCATGGCTTAAAAGAGAGCATATTTTAAACCTGAATCATGGCCCTGGCCACAAATAACCACCCAAATCAACCATTATTCTATGCCTTGTACCATATTAATTTGCATTTTAATCTGATGGTTTGACATTATCCGTCTCCTTGCTGTCTGACAAAATGAGCTACGCCTCGGTCCCAATAACTTTAGCTCTCGAACACAGAGGTGCCGACTGGTTGATGGACACGCTGCTAATAAAATAAGCCTAAAATACAGAAACTCTTACAGATCAAAAATGTGATATTTCTCTAAAAAAATACAAATTCCATATTCATAATAGGCATTGGTCACTCAGAAATGATAAATCACAATCAAATTGACATCTAAATCAAAAGAGAGAAATTCAGGTTCAAATACAACATTAGGTATGCAAATGGTAGAGACATGCAAATATAAATTACAGCTTAGTTTGAATCTAAAAACATCCAAGGTATTCTAAAATAATAAATGTTAAAAAAAAAAAACAGGCCTGGAGTTTAGAATTAGACAAACAGAGAAGGTTGCCGCATCAAAAATGTATTTTGCGTGGTGTTTTAAAATGAATCACGTGCATCATGATGTAATGTATTGGGAGGAGCTTCGGTTGTGAAATGTGTCCTGGAGAGACAGATGTATTTACACTTTAATAACATCTGGCTAAAATGTGTCCTAGACCTCCTGAAATGGTTTGAGCGCTAAATTTTTTTTTATCCCATTTGCCCATTCCAAGGCCGAGTTGAACACCAACTGATCCTAGAAATGCTGGTCTGCCTGATTTATACTACACACTGCAGTCACATGCCAGTCTATATACCAAATAAACTGGCAACACAGAGTATATTCCCCTTACCGAAAAAAAAAATTAGGGTTAGATGATAAAGTTAGAAACTAAATAACTTCAACCTTAATGTGTTTGCAAATTTGGTTTTGACAAAGTGGGGGAAAAAATGGATGGAATTGTTCCTGGGTACCTGAAACACTTCATTTTCACATGTGGATCATCGCCTTCTGACCTAAAAACAAAACATTGAGGAGTGTTAAAAACTGGTAAGACACTAACAAAACATTTTGAATGTCATGACAGAAGGAGTACCTCTCCTGTTCGTCCTCCGTGTCTTCATCCAGCATTGATGCTGATTTTGGTTCCCTGGAAACAAAGTGGTAAAGTGATGAACACAAACTGAATGAACAGTTATTCAGTGTTTGTTCAATATAAATAGACACGCTTCTCGTTCTGCATGCTCTGCACTCATTCACAAAATCAGAAAGTAAGACTACGTTTACTCACAGGGAAAGTGCAGCAACTATGAAAAACACAAAACTGCATTCTGATTCAGTTAATATTATTGCTAATACACACACACACACACACACACACACACACAACTAATATCATCTTTACACATGGACAAATATTTGCTCACAGACACACAGACACTCACACACACACAGACACACACAGACACACACAGACACACACTTGTCTGTGCTGCCCTTGCGTTTTCTGGGCAGCTCCATGCCAGAGGCCATGCCAGCAGCTGAAGTGGGGGTCAGCAGACTGGAAACAGAGACAGAGTGACTCTGGAGTCCCTCCTCCAATGCATCCCCTGAAACACAAAAGACGCAAACCAAGAAAGCGTTCACATTGTTGGAAGACTTTAGCTTTAAGGAAATAATCAATGTTGATGAAAGAATTTTAGTCTGAAACATTTTTAATATGAAATATTATGGAACACATGTTTTTAATATAGAGAATAAGAATCGTCCAAGTCATCAAAGCTCAAATAGGCTCTAATATAGTACGCATTGAAGTCTCCTGAAACTTGTGTTGTTATGATACCAAAGTTTTGACTGACACAGATATCACATTAAGTAACACAATACCGGAATTAAAATGTTCCCATGTTAGGAAAAAATTATCATGGAAAACGGTTGAAAAAGCATAATAATTATTTACAACTGAATGTCTGTTTAAGAGGTTGAAGCTCTTTTTAATAAAGAGGTATGCACAAGAAAAGAGCACGTTATGATGCAGCACATTAAACAATTAAAACTTGCATGGAAATTCAGATTTTAAGCTTTTCCCCTCTGATGTATACATTAGGTTTAAAATTAAACTAGCATTTTTGAACTGTTGCGTATTATTATTAAATGAAAATAAATACGGGAAATAGTGTTAATATTATGACATGTAGCATTCACCTCTCTCTGTGCAGTGTGTGTTTACAGGCTTTACAGACTCTGATTGGTTCTAGTCATTAGGTTCATGAACTTTCACAGCTTTTTAAATGTTTTTTTTATTTTGATGTTTTGGTTGATCGTCACTTACTGGGAAAAAAACACACCCAAAGCCACCACACTGGGGTGCGAGTTTACACCGTGTGAAAATTAACGCCAAGCTCAGTTTTAGCAAAAGTGCATCATTTTACGGTTATGCTGGGCATACGCTGTACTGTTTTAAACCCTAAAACTCTAATGTATGCTGCATTAAATGTAGTTTGATGTGCCATGTGAGGTGAGTAGCAATGCTCGACATGACCCCTAGGGACAGTTGTGTCTATTAAAATGTCCATATTGCTCACACAGCCAACAAAAATATTTGACGTCAAAAAATTCATACGAACGTCCGACAGCTCAAACAGAGATTGTTTGGTTAATTAATCAGGCATTGCTACTCACCTCACACAGCACATCAAACTACATTTAATGCAGCATACATTAGAGTTTTAGGGATTAGAACAGTACAGCGTATGCCCAGCAAACTGAACTAGCGAGTGTTCCTGTGCCTATTTTTGCTATTGGGAGGGAGCCATGGTTGAATTGATTTTGGAACAGAGTGCAAGAGTGATTTTAAGAGCGATTTCACCATCTGTATACATGTACAAAAAGAAATTCCCAAAGGTCTTTAAAAACATGAACACAATCAGAACGTTTAGGCAAAGTTACATCAACTTCATTTTGACTGAACTTTGTACGTTTTCAATTAATACTATTTTTATTACAATTGTTGATTCAAATAAAAATAAATATTACAAGGAAGTGTTATTGAAGTTGAGGAAGTGTTAGCATTTAAGGCTAAGGTTTACTGATTTTAAAAACCAGTTAGCCAGCCACATGTGGTTATGGTTCAGCAGACATCTAGGACACGTACATGACAAGTAATGGATAACAGCATCAGTCCAGAATTCCCATATTGTTGCATCCCTACTAAAGACCTGGCATTGCATGTGGACCCTAAAAGGCTACTCTTCAACAGCAATGGTTACATAAAAGAGGGTCACTTCAATTACAACTTCAAATCACAGCAATCTAATGGGACAACAGAGTACTTCTTCACGTTTTCTTTGAACAGTTCCTCACTGAACTGACTCATTCAGAGAGTACAACATACAGAAAATGATTAATATAATGCTTGGCTTTCACTAAATACAAAACGTTGCTCTACTTGGACACAGCTTCATTGTTGTATAGATTTCATACACAACATTTCTATTTGTTATATCCGTGTGCATCTTTGGAGAAACTGAACAGTATCATCTTCAGCAGTTTATGCCGCTTTAAGAGGTCAGTGAGGACACACAATACGCTATACCGTAATTCAGCACTTTCCATTCATAAAACTCTGAACTAACAATCCTATTAAATCAAGGGATTCACCTTGATCTGTGAATGGCCAGGCTGAACCTGTTGTGCTAAGCCTCTAAGCATGTTGATCTGCCCCTGAACCACTCCTGCAGCTCTTCAGAGCAGTGGGTGCATGCACGTGACAGTCCCAGAGTTCAATGGAACGGGCCAGAGCAGACCCAGCTCACATGCCTGCCTCCTCCATTTAAAACTGTCCCACAGGCCCAGTAACATAAATAGCCATTAACAGATCAGCAACAGGTTGATTTTTTTTAAATCCTAGGCTCTGGAGTGAAGATTATTGGGCTTTACAAGGTGATGTTGTAGCCACATCTTGCAATTACCTAGCTCTTCCCGCTCTTCGGTGAGTTCACTTACACACACAAGCAACCTTTATTTCAGTGCTGCTCCACGTGACCTTAAAGTAAAACGTCCCACAAGAGAAGGGCTACTCCACTAACAACTGATTAATTAAAATATCCCTGTTCAAGATACTACAATCAAAAAATATTGCGCCAAGTACATTAACGCACAGCCAGTTTATAACACTATTATAACACTTTATAACAACATTTGTCACTTTGCTTATTCATTTAACTGATTTTACTCATTTTAATTAGATTCAGAGCCTGTGTCGACTTATTTTCATGATTAGCTTGTTCCTATTAACTATATCATCTCTGGTCAACTTACTATCTATTGCAAAAGAAAATACGATGTTGGTCTTTTCCGTTAAAAGATTTAAAAAATGACTTTTTTTCTGTCATCGCATGTACGAATGAGAATTGAAAATATACTTGCGTCTGCTACCCGCTTTACCCCGGCCACAGAAACTGGTTTATTTCCACTCGTTCACTTTGCGCAACTGTGATCGAAACTGCTCGAATTTTTTGCATTCGACAATCACAATTTTCAGCGCGGTAGTTTAGGTGAGGTCATGTTTATTAGTTTGTCACGTTTTATAACAGCCACGAAAGGAAGGAAAATAAGTGCAGTGGCTTAACTACCATGCAATAATCTTCAGTAGTTGCCCTAGGCATCTTTTGAGCCTAGTGGTGTAAATAGTAGGCCTCTGGTTAATTGGCCTGTACCTGTCGCGGTGCCATCAGCGTGACAGGCGGTTAAATGTGAGGACAGTGAAGCTCATTTTGGCGCTGCACCTGCACCGTTAATATTGCTTTTTAAACCAGCTGGACACATGCAGCAGCAATCAACACTGCACTTGATACAAATGTTGGTAAACTCATGCAAGCACCTGTAGAAATGACTTTTGCATAACCTAAAAAAAAATCTAATCAATAAATAAGTTCCCGATAAACAGCTGCACAGAAATGAGAATCTGGCCGATCTGAAGTACCACAAGAGGCCAGAGCAAGAGGAGTACTGCAATGCAAACATGCAGCAAGTGTGGAAAGCACATTTGCAAAGGCCATGCTTTCAAAGTTACGAGTTACTGCCATGTTTATAATATTAATGCCATAATAATGATGTTTAGCTAGTGTGGTTGAGAAGGAGTGAAGTTACTGTTCATAATGTAGTTTTTCTAGGTCAAAAATATTCATAATCCATGGAAATCGTTATACTTGTTATTCTCTGTCTTGGATTATGCAGGCCTATGGTATTTTGGGATTTTGGATGCTTTTTCACAAGAAGAAAAGACATCCACTATCCCAAAATCCCATAGGCCTGCATAATGCAAGACAGAGAATAACAACAAGAAACAAAAAACGAGTGACGTAAATCATCAAAAGATCCTTTGATGTCTAAAAAAATGATTTAGTGTGATACACCAATTTATTGTTGAGTTTAAAAAAAGTGTTCCTGGATAAGGAAAAGTTTGGCATAGAGACTAATCGTGAGGCAGTCGGTGGGCCGGGTCAAAAATGACACGGTCCATACTGTAAAGGGCCAGATTATGAACAGTATGTAAGGGTTAAGGCAAATTTACCACATTTATGCAAACATTTACAACATAATTGAATTTTTTCATGTGAATGAATGCCAACAGAAAACCTCTTTATGAAGCACACTAATTAGTATGACACATTGACTATAATGATCAAAATGGGACTTAATCATAATTGGTGCCATTTAAAAAAAGAAAAGAAAAAAATTAAACTTGTTGGGGCTACATGAATTATGCATCATACCTGGCACAAGTTCATACACTTAAACTTGAAAAAGCACTAACAAAGAAGTTTTTTTAGATTGCTCTAAAAAAATCTGTGATCATACGGAAAAGTGGGACTGTTTTCATAACTGTTCCACAAAGTACATTCAGCCGCACTTCCGTAAAAGGTGTGGGATTTTTCTTGAATCTGAAGTCATACAGGGAGCGTAATTCATATAATAATCAAGGCAATCTAGATTTAAAATGTGCCTAAAATCAATATGTACTGCGTGAGGGATGTTTTTAATAAACTAGCTTAATGCTGGCACTGCTTTATGCAAGACCGAGACGATTTACTGTGTCAAGGCTGCTCCAATTTTTAGGCACTTATTCTCTGAAAGCATATCACGCCACCTCCACTTCACGAAAGAAAATTCAGATGCAAATATTAAAATCAACCACACATCATGGGTCACCGTCATTTGCCCTGCTG
>JAOUQW010000034.1:22705300-22707800 GCA_028565825.1 Olivaichthys viedmensis | reverse complement strand
CTGTTCTAGTGGCTTGGTGGTGGTGAGGTTAAATCCTATAACCAGCCAGAGAGCCACTGTTGGCGTTTTTAAGCAAGGTTTTTAACCCTGTTCGGCTGTGTACTTGGATTGGATTTCGCCTCACTTGTAAGACATTTTGGATAAAAGCGTCTGCCAAATACGGTCCATAAATAAATGTAAAATGTGTGTGAAGTGCCTAGGGAAAACTCTCAATCTGATATTACACTCTGAAACACCATCAAAGCTTCGAATGTGAAACCCTCACAGTGTGTTTGAACTAACCTCTCAATATGCACTCTCTGAAGAATTGAAAAGAAAAAGACAGAAAAGAGACAGCGAGAGAGAGCTTGGGGGAGAAGATAAATGCAAAAAAATAATAAAACAAATCACACGCTAAATGTGATTCAGTGGGAAGGAAGCTCAAAAAGAAAAGATCTGAGGAAAGAAAAAAAAAGGCTGTATGCTTGTATAGGATGACTTTCCATTAGTATAAAGGGGCTCAGCGATTAAACGAATAGTTTGGCGAAAAATCAAATTTCAACTCTTTTATTGGTTTACTCAAAATGTAGTCCATACTGCACATGGAAGGTTAGCTAGCTAGCTATCGAACTAACGTGGTTCTGGGAGGCGGGGCTTTGTGTATGTATGGATGAGACGAGGGGTGAAGGAGAAAACAAATCCCCCCAATGTCTTTGTAGTTCACTTTAGTCAAACAGCACAAAGTGGAACTATTTTATTAACCACATCACTTCCAGCTTTCCTTCAAACTTTGGAAGGAGGCGGAATGATACCAAGCTGCGCTAAGAAAAAAAGTAATCCTGGTTGGCCAAGATGGCTGCCCCATTATAACATTACCATCTCCAGCTACATGAGGGAGTTTTATTTATTTTATTTTGTTCATGTTTATAGTTTACACTAAGTCACACTGTGTCCTGGATGTGGCTTGAGGCAGATATTTAAGAAAAAGATTTTGGGTGAGATTAGACAAGGCTAATGTAGCTAACAATTGGAAAAAAAACGTCGGACAAGAAACACGACTTGGCTGATTTGCTACATTTGTAGATTTGAAAAAAAAAGTGTAAATCTGATTTCTCACCAAACCATTCCTTAAATTTTTTTTTTGCTCTAGTCACCACAAGGTTTAAATAACAGGACTTCCAGAAAGCTCGGTTAGATGCTGGATTGGATTCTGCCTCATTTGTAGAAGTCGCTTTGGGAAAAAAAACGTCTACCAAATAAACAAATGTAAATATAGTATAAATAATGCAGGGTTGCATGAAACCAAGGCTTGAGCTAATACTGTCAAACTGTTTGGACCTCGCCATGCCATCATGCCTCGAGAGTACAGGAAGTAGCTGTTTACTCACTTCCTGTGGCCGAGCCGTCGCTGGTGGACTCCGTCTTCTCGCTGGAAGAGAAAGGGAAGGGCCGTGAGAAGTCGGCCCCTGGGTCCCGAGGGCAGCCCGCCATCATGCAGAGCCGCAGCAGGCCGCATCTGAGGATCACACAGGCGTGATACTGCCACAGCCTGACACGGGGACGGCAAAACGCACAACCTCACACTGCGCTACGCCAGCTAACGCTCTGTCATAGCTCACTACTGTACCGTCCACACCGATCAACCAAACACCAGCAAACTCTGTGAAAACACTGAGTGATTGCTGGGAAGACGAGAGAATGTTTTCTTCCAACATTCACACTGGTTTCTTTGTCTTGCTGGTTAATTTAATTGATATTCTAATGCCAGCGGCCATCTTTGCAATGGTGTCTGTTTGGTCGGTGTGAAAGGGCCTTAACATTGTTCTGATACAGAACTAAGTACTGAGCTCTTTGAGTACCAAACATAGTGTTAATTTGAAGCACTTCAGTACTACAGAAGCTAAAACTGTCCTAACACAGCACTCAACTGTGAACTAACTCTATACTACTGACCCTACAGTTGTGTTACTGATGACACTACTATTCTATTGCCAATATATAAAGGCTAATTCTATACTAATCTTATCCAACATGACCTTACACAGTAATAGACTACCTATAATGGGGTCCAAAAGTCTGAGTCTACTACCATTTCATCATTTCCCAAAAACTAATACAAAACATTACTCGGTTAATACTTACTGTTCAAAAATGATGTAACATTAGGTAAAATTGCAACAAATCTTTTTTTTTTTTTTTTTAGCTGTTTAAAAAAAATCCTCGTTTGAAGTTAAAATATATGTGAATATTTTATAAATTTAATTCAGATGGTAGCACATGGCTGCTTCTAACACAATATGTTAAAGGACTATTATAGCGTTTTTCAACCTAATCTCTATCTACAGCATCTGTAGCATTGAATTTCGACACGTTTCACTCTACTGAGAAAAGAAGGGAAAACCTATTGACTCAAAATTGACTTATAATAAAAACTCCCTTATAATAGAAGTCTAAGGGCAGTTGTTGAATTTGGTAAATAAACATTTATGCGAAACCTATTTTTGTAGATTTCTTTAAATAA
>JAOUQW010000034.1:22672674-22705200 GCA_028565825.1 Olivaichthys viedmensis | reverse complement strand
GCTGTTTTGAGAGCAAAGGGAGGCCCTACCCAGTATTAGTATAGTGTTCCTAATAAAGTGCTTGGTGAGTGTATATGGTGATATTTTTTAAAGCACCTGAAAATCTTTAGCTCACCACAGACTTAAAATTATATCTAATGTTTATTTACTATGAAAACCTGCCTTTTCATAAAATTTTAGTTTATTATTATGATTAGTAGTAGTAGTAGAAGAATAGTATTGCATCAGTTCTGAGCCAAATTTACATTTTCATTGAAGTTTAAAAAAATGTTTTCTGTTTAATGGTTTAGTTTTAGTCCTTGCTGTTAACACATTAATATCTTATTATTAACCTGCCCCTCAACACTCACTCATAACCCATCTCATTCTAAATAACTCACCCCGTCTCTGCTGCCCTCGGCCTCTGACTCACTGCTGAAGTCTTCCGTGTTCAGGTTCTCAAAGTCGGACTCTCCCGCTGCGATTGGCACACACACGGTCAGGTTGGGATTGTGGATGAAGGACATGTGGTCCTCATCAATCATGTACTTGCCCACGCTGCTGCCGATGCCACTAGTGGTGCCGTTGGCGTCTTTTTGGTAGTCCAACTCACGGTTGATGTCCACGCCTGTATGGTTGGCGATGCAGTTCAGCTTCTTGTCGTACAGCTCATCCAGGGGCTTGGCCTCGTCCACCGCCTTCCTCCGGAGAACAACACTCACTAATTGGCGCACTTTGACCTTTATCCAGGCTATGCCGATCTTGATTCGGTTTACAGAGATCTGCAGGTTGTTCATCTCTCCGTCGTCGTCCGTGGCTGCCAGGTTGTCTGCGCTGAATGAGCTTAGCAGCAAGGCAAGGAACAGATTCAGCACCTGAAGAGCCACACAGGACACAGTTGCAACCCCGATACAACATCTTGTATTTACTTACTATTTAACCATGTACCATATAAAACACTGCCCAGTTGAAGAGACACGAAGAGAAGAGTAGTAGTGAGTGGGGTTAAATTGGGAGTTAAATAAAAATCCAAAACGAAATTTAATACTAAAGACTACATTTATGTGCAAGTGCAGCAGCTCATTAACAGTAAATAGCTTTCCTAAGATCTGAGCTCTTACCACTAAGTTTCCGATGACCATCACCATCATAAAAACGGTGAGACACATGGTCTGACCCGCCACCTCCATGCAGTCCCACATAGTCTCGATCCACTCTCCACACAGCACACGGAACACGATCAGGAACGAGTGGAAGAAGTCGTTCATGTGCCAGCGCGGCAGCACACAATCTTTATTGATCTTACACACGCAGTCCCTGTAGTTTTTCCCAAACAGCTGCATGCCCACCACGGCGAAGATGAAGACGATGATGGCCAAGACGAGGGTCAGGTTCCCCAGAGCGCCCACTGAGTTCCCGATGATCTTTATCAGCATGTTCAGAGTGGGCCATGACTTAGCCAGCTTAAACACTCTCAGCTAAGGGAGTTTCACATGAAACGGTAAACAAGAGTGAAAATAAGAAAGATAGGGGAAATTATTGGAGGATTAAAGTAAGCACGTGGAATTTGATCAAACTGTTTTGAAGCAAAATATCATCTGAGTGCATGTACAACAGATTTAGCTACACCTGAGAAAAGTATGATATATTTTTTCTGTCATTTTCTTTTTATTATTATTATTATTATAAAATACATTATTAAAAAATTAGAATAAAAATTTGTTTTGATGTTTGAGAAATCCTGGTATAAAACTTAAATATCTTAATGGTTTTTGTTTTAGTTACTGTTTTGTTATCAGTCTCCGCCCCCGTCTTGTCATCAGTCTGTTTCCCTAATTGTACTCACCTGTGCTTCATTTCCCCTCATCAGCTTGTGTATTTAACCCTCTTTTTTTATGTATTGTTGCAAAATCTTATTACTCCTTCAAGTCTGAGGCTTATTTTTATGCACCTTTGTCCTGCTTCCCTCCGCATGTTACACTTAACTACTAACACCTGATATTGACTCAATTTGTATGGTCCTCAAGATTAGTTATTGTTGCTACTGCTTTCAGTCAATAAACAGTCAATAAACTTAAAAAACTAAGTAAACTAAAAATGATGCAATCATGTTTGAAATACAAGTTGACAACGGTGGGTGAACGTTTACCAATCGGAATGATCTGAGCACAGACAGTCCCTCCACATCGGCCAGTCCAAGCTCCATCAAGCTCAAGCTCACGATGAAACCGTCAAAGATGTTCCAGCCCTCCTGGAAGTAGTAGTATGGGTCCATTGCAACCAGCTTGGCCACCATTTCGGCAGTGAAGATTCCGGTGAACACCTGGAAAAGACAGCGGTTTGAGAAATTTGTTTTAACCTCCTAAACTCCAAACAACCATGGATGGTTCCGCACTAACACTTCTCTCTTATAACATAATATTAGCTTAATCATATTGCATTATTTTCCAATATGGGACAAAAGATCTTGGGGTTTGGAAATGTAAACGAGAATAAGAAGTTTAAAAACAATATTGTCACTAGAATAAATCCACACATTATATTCAGTCCAATTATTATATGCTGATTCAAGGTGCCATATTATCTGGATCTGACATTAAGCCACTCATTACAGACCCAGACTGAAATTCCTCCATTTTTGTACTGCAATATATCTAAATTAAACATTTATCTCTATCAAATAAATAATGATGCTTAAGCGTGGCATCCAAGGCTTTTTAATCAGCATATATTAGCAAAGAGGGTGCAGTGAAGTAATCAGTGACGTCAGTAGTAAATCTTCCTGCCCTAGCAGACTGCAGGAGGCTTGAGCTTGACCAGAATGCATGAGTCCCACTTCCCCCAGCCTGGAACAACGTGATCCCTGTCATCACTAACCTCCAAACAGCTGTGCATCAACAGCAACTAAAACTTATCGTTAGGCTACTAGCCTGACAGAAACCATGCTGAATCTACGGAGGCTTTACATTGTTTCTCTCTACAGATTCTGTCTGGCTTTCTGTGTAGCAAACCATACGTGCATAAGCATCAACGTTAATCTCAAAAGCTCCTGAGATGATCAGGGATTCTTTGAATTCAGCATGCTGTATTTACGCATTTCGTTCAGCCATCAACTAAACTGCCCTCGTCTGTGTCAGATGGTTGAGCTGACTTCTAAAAACAGCTGACTCAGTCTGGCGGTTACTCAACTGGGATAATTACCAGACTGGCGCTGTGGAGCAAAACAAAGCGAAAGGTCGTGAAATACACGATTCGAGCATAGTCAGCTATATCCATTGCTTGATGCATGTTTCATATGTTACATGATTATGCAGAAGTGTTAAGATATGGGGCAGGTCGCATATCTTGCACAGTAGCTTATGATAATAACAGTCATGACCTTTGGCCAATACAGGCTACGACAACATGGATTTATTACCTACAGTATATCAATCACAGTAATGCTGTTGAAATCATGAACACGTCCCAATATGACAAACTGTGATCAATACAATGTGTGTGTAAGAAAGATAGAGAGAGATAAAAAATCAGACACACAGAGAGACAGTGGCAAAGAGAAGACAGAGACAAAAAAAGAGCAAGAAAGGGAGATGAAAATAGAAAGATAAAGAGACAGTGATGTACATAGTGTAATAATAAGCAGGCAGTGTCTTTGATCTCTGAGTTGCCTTATTCATTGAGATGGGAGCAGGAAACTGCACTGGTTTTAATATTAGGTACCATTTTAGAGTTGCTCATCGATCAGGCAGCGTGAAACATTAATGCAGGCCTCCCACTGCCCTAGCCTATAACACTGTCTCTCAATCAGGCTACAAGCAGTTTAAGTGTGTGTCTGTATGTGTGTGTGTGTGTGTGTGTGAGAGAGAGAGAGAGAGAGAGAGAAAAAAAGAGAGAGAGAAAATGGGTTTTCAGTGTCCCAAAAAAGTCAACCATAGGAAAGGAAGGTTCTGTAATTGAGCAACAAAACAGTTCTGCATATCTTAATTACGAGACTCTTAAAATTCCAAAACCCGTCGGCGGGTCCAGACCTTCCTCACTCTCATAACTACATACAGTCGAATACAAAAGTTTGCATTACCTAAGGACAAAATAAAGAAGATGTAAAATATATATAAACACAAGACCTTAGTGTGTGTGTCACGGTCAACCCCGACAACATGGACAATACCACCCCGCACCACCAGAGATCTCGATCTCCGAAGTTCTAAACAGTTCACACACCCGTGGTCATCAGACACATAGTATATACACACACACGCACACCTGGACTCCTTGCGAAGTTTTGCCAACTCTTCGATGACTGACACTACCGAGCGTTTTCCCTTCTGGTCTTCTGGTTCCGATCTACGTCTGTTTAAGGATTACCGTCTATTGCTTAGCCCATTGGATACGTCCGCCTGTGTTGTTGACCCTCCAGTATTTGGATTATTAGCATGGCTTTCGACCACGAGTTTGGATTACCCTGTGCTTTCTAATAAAAGGCTTCTGCACTTGGATCCTATCGTTTGTTGCATGGTCTTGTGTAACAGTGTGAGGTTTCACAGATGTTCCCTGATTATCACAAGTAACAAAAACAGTGTAAAAAATACAAAATGATTACAGTTCAAAAGTTTTTGCTTCCCTTTCTGAATGTGATATAGCTTTATGCCCACCCTTTGCCTTTATAACTGCCTCCAATCAATTTTGTATTCTCAATTTTAATGTTTCTCCCACCCCCTCCCACATTCTTCCTAACATATCTGTTCGAAACTCTGTCAAATTGCTTGGCTAGTCTTTGCCCCTTCTTCTTTATATATTTGTTATACTGTAACTCTGCTAGATGTCACACACTGCTTTCTTCAGATCAGGTCTGGACACCGAAAGGTTAATGACAAAACCTTTCAGAATATTTTTCTGTTGACTTTGCCTCATGTTTTGGATTTTTGTCTTGTTGCAGGATACGCCAACATTTAATTTTTTAGCATCTTTCAAATTCTATTTTTCTGTAGATAAATTTCCTTTTTTCACCCAGAAACCACGGGGGGATGCAAACCTTTCCCCTCAACAGTACCTTTAGTTTCACTGTAGTTACTAAATAATTCATAGCAGTTAATGAATAATATGTTTTAAGATGAATAACTAAATAATAGGCTAGGACTTTTACAGGGTTAAAGAAATCCGCTTTATGCAAGACACTTGAGAGCTGGATTTGTGATCCTCACCAGGTTGCCCACACTCAACACGTCCTCAAAGTGTGTTGTCATCGGGTAGTGCTCCATGGCCATGAACAGAGTGTTGAGGACAATGCATATAGTGATGGCCAAGTCAACGAAGGGGTCCATCACGATCAGGTTCACAATCTCCTTGATCTTTATCCACATGGGGAAGCATTCCCAGATAAGAAAGGTGTTCGCAAACTTGTACCAGCATGGTGGACACTTCTTCTGAGATTCCTCCAGTTCTATGAACCATACGGACAAAACATAGAACAAGATTTTTGAGAATGCTGTGCTCTCTTGTTTGTGCATTCTCTTTTAAAGTCACCTTAAACTTAATAAAATGTGTTGTTTATGATTGAATCCTTTAAGAGCAATTCATTTGAGTGTGGAGACTGGTGAAAGAGCGAAAATTGTCATTGTAGCTGTTTTGCCGCATTCTTTAAAGAACCAGGGAGCTATAAATATCATTAAAAATCTGAGTTAAGATTGAACATGTGACAGGCAAGTGCAATTGTGTCATAAAATGTAAGAGCCAATCATGTTCCAGTATGCAAATGCAGGCCATGCAACACTGGATTACCAGGGAAGGGGGTGGGTGTGCGTTTCCAATTTGCATATTCATACAGTCTGTATTCTTGATAATGGTAAAAGTGTAGGTGGCTCTGTGCATTTTTCCAAAGACATGTTTTGTGGAACCACCATGTCAAGGAATTTATTATTCACTATAGAAAAAATAATGGTCCTCAAGACAAGTTTTTGGTGACTTTAAACATGTTTCTCCATATGTAAATTAAATTAAGGGAACAAAAGAAAGTTGGCTACCCTCTACTAATGTGTTGGTGACACTCATGACGCTGTTCGCTCGTTCTTTGTGCCCGAAAGAAGCATTGAGTTGGTCCATAGAAACCATTAGAGAGCCTGAGAGTTTCTTCTTGATCTCAATGTCAGTGGTTGGCTGTCGAGAGGAAAAAATCTCTGAGGTTAAATAAAAGCATTCAGAAACCACAGTTTGAAGTACATCACAGGAGCAGAGGAAAGAGGTTGATTAGGAACAGATCATTATCAGAAAAGTCAGTCAAAAATACAGTTTAGGGCAAAAATATATAGGCTTCAACGAGGGAGAGGAGGTGAGATATTTGATAGATATTTTTTATTTTTTTCCGTTACTGAGACTCTTTGCTATGACGCATAGTCTTGTCTGGAAGCTGCACTGGAAGCCTGGTAAATCACCAGTTAATTAAATCAGTCCACTAAAGCACAATTTGGTTTTCCTCTCTCCCCATCTCCGAAGCCTCCATGTTATTGCACCATCCAGGATGCCAGAGGGGCAGCAGTTAGCGTGCATCAGCATGCACTCAGAGTCAGAAGAGTCAGAGAGGGAAAAAAATTATAGACACCATAATCCATCAGTCCGCTTTCATGCTGCATTTAAATACGCAAGGGTTCTCTGAGAAATTCGTAAGGATGGCAAACTACCATGCTAGCTACAGTCAGGAGAGGCAGAAGGTAACTGCTATCCATTCAAAGTGGGTTTAGAAATCAATGATAGAAATGAAAGGAAAAAAAGAAAAAGGAAAAAAAAGAAATGAAAAAGAATCTAAAAAATATGGAAAAAGAAAGAAGCTCTTATTTTTGTCTCCGGTTCTGAATTAAATGTGTGAGTGAATTGTGAGCCAATGTGTGAGAGAATGATCTAATATGGATGCTGTCTGATTTTATACAGCTCTCTTCTTCTGCACTACAAACCCACAACACACACAGACAATGATGTGATCTGAAGCCTGATAAACCAGGCAGGATGTGCATTACTGTACATCTTAGACACACGGTAAGAATCTTGTAATGATGGTTAAACTGGCTTAAGTGCTCAGACATATGCAGAAGTGGGGTCGTAATGTTCATCTTCCATTAATGTATGTGAAACTGCATTTCAGTTTCTCCTCTTAAAAGCAATAAGCAGATGGAGATCATTTGAAGAAGAAGTATGGATGGACACTGAAACATATTTACACATTAAATTACATATTACACAATGGATAAGCACAAATAACGAATGGCAGAAGAATGCAGATGTGGAACAATTGAACACATCCATGTGAAGGACAAACATTGCTCATCTAGGGCTATTGAAACATGCATGGACAGACTCCATTTACATCCATTATTTTTGTGAAATGGTAAATTCCATTTGCAATTTTATCCAATATTTTATGCACATATACAGTGCGTTGCGTTAGTGGTAGCTCAATTATTTATGGCACTGGAAGCAAATAACAAGACACATGAAAAACTAGTTTCATATATTTTTGTCAGGTCTTCCAGTGGCAAGATTCCCCTTTTCTGAGTGTCTATTTGCATCTGGCCACACAATAGAAGCTATTTGCCCCTAAAGACCCTTAAAGTGCGCATGTGTAACGGAACTGGCATGTCCTTATTTAATAAGATTAACTAGGCTAGCCAGCTACCTAAACACAGCACTGCAGTAGCTATTTGACTTTAGCTAGAAAAATTTGCTAACAAGCTAGATAACATTAGGCTAATTATTATTTTGCGTAAACCAGGAGCCAAGATGGCTAGTAAGCTAGCTAACATTAGGATAACTATTATATATATGTAAAACCAAGACTGTTGTGTAAGCCACAGATATGATTTTTTTTCCTATATCTATAATGCAAACCAGTAGCCCAGGTCGCTAGCAAGCTAGCTCCATTTTATTGTAACTATTATATTATGTAAAACCAAGCGCTAGCAAGCCAGCTAACATTAGGATAACTATTATATTGTTTAATTAATGCAGCAGTCAAGTTCGTTAGCAAGTGTTAGCACTCACGCTCCAAGATTGTTGTCTAACTAGCGGGTGGGAATTTGCAACGACTAAATTGGGTGCAAAAAATATACATTTAAATTTTCACCTGGGTGCAAATAGCTTCTGCCAATTTTATTTTACTTCATAATTTTCATTTTCAATCTGGCAAGGGCAGCATCCACAGGCTCTCAGCAGTTAATCGAGCTTCAAACCAAAATGAAAGAGCAAAGTCAAAATAATAACCAAATTATCAAAATGTCAAATGCAGGAGAAAAAGGAGATGAATAAAACCAGAGAGAAACAGAAAAGAAAGCCAAGGCTCAGAGAGGAAAGATGTCCGTGCCTAGACTGATCTACTCATAGCTGTCCTTACGCTGTCGTCAGAAGCTGCCTTATCTATTATCACCTCAGGCAGTAGGCGTCCTCCCGGACCAGGCCCGATTAAGGACACAACCCCGTTGCAGTCCACCGTGCTGTTGTGCTTGCCGTGGTAGCCGCTGTAGCTGCTGCGCCGGTACGGGCTAAACAGTGAGCTGCGTCTCTGATCGCACTCCTCCACCGTGCTGTGCTCGTCATCCGCAAACTCATTCTCGGAGCCGGCATCCCGGCAGCGGCCTTTGAAGCTGAAGATGCTGCTCTTGCTGTTGTGGCGTGATAGGAAGGGTGATCCAGGGATGCTGAGGAGGGACTGGAGCAAAGCGGAAAAAGCTAGAGCTTCAGGAGTGAACATGTAAAATAGCAAGACACAAAAGACTTTTTGGGACAGTATATTGGTATGATGGTATACTGTGACAAGGTAATCTGAAGTAGTTTTACCATTAATGCCATGCCAGCATAGGAGATGATGTCACAAAAACTAATTTCCAGGTGCATGTTCCTTGAAAAATGTTTCACGCTTCATGCTTTAAAACATGGTGGCCTATATTTTAAAGTTTAAAAATAGCAGCCAAAAATCTGAGAAAATGGTAGCTCTTCATTATTTTGAAAAACTGCTGATGGCTAAAAGCAATCCTCTTTACAAGTAAGTTTAAAAGATAATCAAAAAGTTTCTCAAACCAAATAAATGAATACTTTCAGGTCATTTACTGTCTTTTTGAAAATGTGAAATGTTATGTATACGAAAACCATGATACTGGATTAAATGTACTATGAATTTTTCACACCGTTCCAGTCCTAATTCGCTGTAATGATATGAGATGGTAAGTCCTATACTCTTCCTTTAAATAAGGAAATAGTAAATGCACTTGTTCTTTCTTTAAATTTCTCTTCAGCATACTTGGGTCTTCTGACTCACCTGGTTCATGATGGAGGACCTGCGGCCTAAGCGGTTGTCAGGAAAACGGAACCTCCTCTTGCTGCCGTCGTCCGATTCAGATTTGACAAACTTCTCGCTGTCCCCCTTTTCCTTGTCCTGCTCTTTCTGCTTCCACTTTTTCTTGCGGTTCCTGCGCTCCTTGGCGCTCTTGGAGCTGAGTTTGGACATTTCGGATGAACTACACGACAGGTTCTCCACTCCATCATCCTCTACTGCGTCCTCCGACACCGTACCTGCTGATGTGGCCATGGCATTCGCCTGTCACAGCGACCGACAGAGGGATTCATTAATCTGTCCCTAAATTCTCAATATGTAAAACACTAATGACAAATTAGGACAAACTACTACTAGTAGTAGAAGAGACCTACATAAGGCACAATATGCAGTAATATCAGTAATCAGCAGGCTAACCTGGGCATCCTCTTGCTGTTTCCTAAGCTGTTCCAGCATGGCTTTGAATTCCTCCTCTTTCTGCGCCGCTTCCTCCATAGTGGCCTGGTTCTGCTCCTCATAGGCCATGGCCACCACAGCCAGGATCAGATTCACCAGGTAGAAGGAGCCCACGAAGATCACCAGCACAAAAAAGATCATGTAGGTCTTCCCTGCTGCGCGTAGAGTCTGCAGAGGAAAGTGCAAAAACTCAGCATCTTGGTACCCAACAAGTTTAGGTGTTTAGTAGGAATCCTCATTGGTTAGCATACAGTGGAAAGCCATGTGACTTGGCTAGCTCTGCATATAGTTGACTTATATTCCATATAGTAGAGTCTCGGCGCCTGCGAGGCGTGTAATTGCATGCGTGTGAGCCCCCTGCGGCCACCTGTTATTTGTGTAGAAGAATTCCCTATTCTGTTAGAATGAGTGTTTCGTGAAAACGGGGGAATTGTGGGATTTGTTGTCCGTGCTGGCTTGTGTTGAACCAGCACGTTATATGTGTCCACCATCGGCGGAAGTCTGGTGGGCTTTGTTAACCCCTGCTGATTTTCCCCATGCTAGTCAGTTTTCAGGCTTACCACCAAGCTACGTGTTGTGCTGTAAGAGTGTGTTTGCCAAATAAAGAGCATTTTCCTGATTTTAAAATTCTTCCCGCTCGCTCCTCTTCTTCGCCGACGTCACACTATCAATGCAATTAGAAAATATCAAACATTTATTAATCAATTTAGTCAAGTAATAAGTAAGCTGGAAAATAACAGCTGGCCAAGCCACCAGCTCCACACACCACGGCCTGTGTTTTGGCAGCTGGTAGCTGGTCAGACCAAGCTGGTTTGAGTATTTTAGGACAGTTAGTCTAAAAACAGTTTTCCAATTAATGTTTGACGACAGCTGCCCAAATTAAAGTGTTTATAAAAATTGTGCTCATAGATTTTATGGTGTGCTTCCGTTTTTCTCAGGTCAGGACCACCAATGCTCATTGGCAAAAAGCTTACTGTGGAACCCTGCTAAGGGCAATTTAGAGACGCTATTTAGAGATGTTTTTGGAAGGTGAGAGGAAACTGGAGTACCTGAAGGAGTACCTGGAGGAGTACCTGGAGAAAACCCACACGGACACGAGGAGAACCCGTGAAACTCCTCACAGACAGTAACCGGAGTTTAGGATCTAACCCTGGAGTTGTGAGGCACCAACGCTACACCATGACTCCCCTACGTAACAGGATATTTTTACCCTGCCTCTGCCAGGAGGTTAAGACTTGGCCGTGGGGGTCCAGATTATTTTGAAACCAGTGTTTTGCAGAATAAGTTGCAGGACTGCAGAAAACCTTTGTATCTTTAAATCTTTTTTTTTTTTAAACAATACAGCGTTCCCATATGCTCAAGTTCAAAATATCATGAATTGCATGTGCTATTTGTTTTACATATCAATTGTTTGCTCATTTTAATGATGGGTGCCAACTTTCTGGAATCTTATTTATTCTAAACAAATTATTTAACTAGAAAGGGTGTTAGTGCAGTGCTAATAGCGTGATGCGATTCTGATATTTTAGTAACTCGTTGAAAAGCTGTGAGCCTACATTTGATCTATTTGAGGCTAATCTTGAAGGAAACTTTTGGGAGGAACAGAGCTGACTTAGAATGTAAGATACATTTCTGAGTATTATTATTTTTGTTTTCATGGGACAACGTTATATTTCAGGGTTTAACATCTATAGAAATATATTTTCTCTTTTGTAAAAAATGTACGAAAAAATAAAGATTTTTAAAAGATTGTATTGACTACCATTACCTCGTCAGAGCCAGTAGATGTCGCACTCGTACTAATGAACTTTCAGGTCATGGTTTATTGACAAAGGCCAGTATTGAACTGAACATATATGCAGCTGTTGAGAGTACCAAAGGCAAATCATTTATTATAAGAAAGGAAAATGAAAGCGATTGTCATGAAAACTTCAGTGCACAAAAGTGATGAGCAGCATAGATAGAAAATGTGATAGATGTGCACTACTCCCTTACACACTAACTCAGCATAAATGTTTTCACTGATCACACATTTCTGCTTATTTAAGTAATTTATTCTGCCTAGCAGTTAGGCATGTATTATGTAATGAAAGCAATTACCTATTGAATGACACATTTTCAGTGGGGCAATACCTGAAGTCAGAAGCAGCTCTCCGAACATCTCAGCAGTACAATGAGCTTGGCACAATGCCACACACATACTGCTGATTAACCTGTTAAATCTTAATATCAGATTTCTTGCACATGCTACATTTTGATCACCTTTACATCATTACAGAAAGGAGCCAAAATCTCTCCTTTTAGATGGAAACAAAGTTCTGTGGGGTTTGCACCCACATTTTGAACTCTCACGTTAGCGTTTCATTGTTGGTGGTGACACTATTTGACCTGCAGTGCGTTTGTTATACTAACACGGAATGGCCGTGAGTCAGAGACAAGAAGACTCAGTCTCCAGTTACAGCTGCTCATATCATCCAACACTGAGCCTGCCTGCCCAACATTGACTTCAATCTTTAATGACCTGAGGCTGCCTGTCTTACTGACCTGCTCTAAATGAGACAAGCCCTGGAGGGTGGGGATTGGAGGGGATACAAGTATCCTCAGTATTTGTTGGCTGTGAGAAGGAAAGGCTTCACTGCGATCTTTCAGCTACTTTAGTGTCTTGACACTTGATGCACAATGATATAGTTTGGTGAGGGCAAAACACTTCCCCTGCTCTCATTCTTTTGCCAAATTGGACCTTTTTCGCGGTGCTTCTTTATGCTCATGCCAAGTGAACAAGTAGACCCAGGACCCTGGACTGCTGAGGAGGACGTCTGAGCCCATTACGTCTTCAGCTCTCATACTTCCACCTAGAGCCACTTATCTAGTGCAGCTAGTGCATCAGGAAGCAGCATCCCACCTCCCCTCCAATGCACCTCAGTTACACCAGACCAACCAGGAGAGGATGAGCATCACTGCCTAGTGGTACCCGTGCCTGTTTGCAAAAGAAGAGCAAGCCAAGCACACAGATCTGTAGAGGAGCAGCGAAAGGGAAGGAGAGATGCCATTCGGCGGACTTGCAGGGCTGAAGGAGAAGGTGCTAAAGCCGGGGAAGGAGGAGGTGAAGAACACAGTGGGCGACTCTCTGGGGAACCTGCAGAGGTAAATGTGGAACTTACTGAGGCAGTGGCTGTTTGATAAGGCTTTTATCTGTAGATCCGACACCACAAAATGTTGCTTGTTAAATATCTGTTGTTAAAAAAAAAAGTCATGACCACATATTTTTGTGTCAAAATTAAACTCTGTTTAGAGTAAATGGGGTTTCCTGTGAACTTCTTGTGAATGATACAGAAAATCCTTGTATTTGTCAGGCTCTAATAATTGATTTACAGTATCTTCCGGGAGATGTAATGAAGAGCTGAGTTTATGCTTCTATTTGAGTTTTTTAATTGAACACTGGTCATGATTTTAAACCATAACCCTTATTGTTTCTTTATGTTGTTCTTCATCTTTACAGTGATTTTTATTCTAATGATCCTGATTACTGTCAGGTATTTGACTGCAGGTTTTATATATGACATGATTTTCATCAACATAACTAACCTATTATCCAAAATATGAATTGAACAAGTTATATTGCATAATTCTTAAATGGTAATCATACTTATAAAGTAATATTTTCAGACACTGATAAATATTTCTTATCTGATGCATATTCACAGGAGTGTAACATATTTGGAAACCTAATATGAATGGAAGATCACTGTCATAAATAAGATAAATTGATAAAAAAGATAAAGTGAATAATTTCCTGTGCCTGGGAAATATTCCCTCATAGACGGTTCAGGGAGCAACTCATATTTTAAGTTTTATATTATGATGAATTTTGTTAAATATTTCACTAGGTGAAATATAGTGATCACTGTCATTTATCATTCATAATTTGACAGGCAACTAACTGTAATTACTTATAACTGTAAAAGATGTTTAATTAGTCACTGAAATAAATTTGCATGGCCTCCCTTGTACACTTGTGTTAATTATGTGGTCTTCCTTGTGCATATAGAGCAGACTATTTTAATGGTTAGGCAAATAAGTAGGCGAAAAGTGTACCTTTGACTATTGCTATATAATGGGTTTAGGGGACGTCATCTTGTCTTTTGATGGCAAATCACTTAAGTCTACAAGCAACATCTTCCTTAATGAACATTGCACTGACAGTCATTGTTTTTTGTTTTCCCCAAAAGCTAAACAGTTTTGCATTATTTTACTACAGTATCCTCCAACACTACTAAATATTTCTGATCTTCCTGAATGAAAAATAAAATTCTAGATCACAGAACAAAAATACATCATGGAACAATGCCTGCCTAAATTCACATTTCATTGTGTTTATGCCTTATGTGAGTAGACTAATGCGTCTTACAAGAGCAGACCTTGAGAGAGCATCCAATCTCTCAGTCTTTGCAATAACCCTTATGAACCGTCATAATAACAAAGCTACAAATTCACCTGGTTCACAAACATCAGTGAGAGAAGGGCCAAGGGTTTTGGGTGCATCATAAAAATAACCTCTTTATGCAGCCTTCCCCGTGTTCCATTAAACTCTTTGAGAATTCTCTCCATTTTCTGAGAGACAGGAACTCAGGTGTGCATTTGAGAGTAGACAAGATGAAAGCCATTGATGTTAGGTGGAGGATGAGAGGAGAGATCGAGGTTCTATAATGGAGCAGGTGTACATGCGAGTGTTTTGGAAAAGGGAGTGAGTGACGAAATATCCACTCTATGACCTTACTGGAGCCACATGCTTGGTCACCTCTTGTCCTCTGATGGCAGAGAGGAGGTGCTTGTAGGAAAACAAAGAACATAGTGAGGAGCGGATCTCCAACATATATTGAAGCAGGAAATCAGATGATAGAAGGATTGGTGGGATGAATTTAAGTGATTTATAAATACTGTACATTAGATGCGCCGACAAACTTCAGCCAGCCAATAGACAACTTTGCTACCTTGAAGTCTGATCTACAGATACACATTGCCATAAATGACCAGTTCCTCTTCATGATGTGTCTCTTTCACCTCTCTGTAGGAAGATCGATGGCACCAATGTGGATGATGAGGAACCAATCGAGCTGACGGAGGACGGTCGGCCTGTGGCAGCCTCCCAGCGCAGCCCACCACTGCTGGACTGTGGCTGCTTCGGCCTGCCCAAGCGCTACATCATCGCCATTCTCAGCGGCCTGGGCTTCTGTATCTCATTTGGTATCCGCTGCAACTTAGGTGTGGCCATTGTGGAAATGGTCAACAACAACACAGTGTACATCAATGGGACTGCTGTGATGCAGGTGAACAAAAGAACAAGAAGGACAAATGCCCTTTATGAACAGTCTGCGTCTGAATTTCACAAAAGAGCTATCATGTGTTTGGATGATTGTGAAAGTCTCTCTAAGCATGTTGTTTCCATGGTCCGTCTACCATCTCTTTATCACTAAAAAACTGTTTGACGGAAGAGGACATTCTTTTGAATGAATTAAGGCTCTCTTGTTATGCGGACAAAGTAATTAACCAGCTCAGCTGAAGCGACGAGATTATCTGGGTTTTGATTTTAACTTAAAATCTTATAAATGACTTTCTGTCTAGTTAGCCACTGCAATTTCCTGTGGTCTGATGAAGGGGAAGTACAAATAGCTAAACACCCTATCACTCTCTTTCTCTCTCTCGTTTTATGTCTCTCTATTCATCTATCGGATTCCGTACTTTATTATAGATATTTTTACTTGGTTACTGTTGATAATAATATTAATCTTTTCATCCTGTTATTGCTTATGCTGTGTCTTATTCTCCAGCCTGCCCAGTTTAACTGGGACCCTGAGACAGTAGGGTTGATACATGGCTCTTTTTTCTGGGGTTACATTGTCACTCAAATCCCTGGAGGCTTCATTTCCAACAAGCTAGCAGCGAACAGGTGAGCACACTCCTCTTGGCATACTGCTCAATAAACCATGTAGAAGGAAAGAGGTAGCAGATGCATAAAAACTTAGTCTTCACACAGTCTTCACCGATAGCAAGAAAACTCAAAGTCTGGTCAAAGATGAGTCACTATTCAGTATCATATAACACAATACACTATTTATCTGCAGATTACAGGGAGCACAAGCCCCTAATCAGGGCTGGAAGGGTTAAAGCAGTGTTGCGTCTTGATGAGAGGTGTGATAGCGCTCCTGTAATAAAAACCTCGCAGGAAAAAGAGGACACAAGGCTGACAGAGTTAATAATGAAAGATCCCGCTGCAGATCTCTCCCTGAAACATCAGCCTCTAGAATATTACAAGTGTCACTTACACACTGTTTTGGAAAAAAAAGCATGGAAGGATGAAATAAATGAGTAAATGGTGATAAAGCACAAGTGAATAAATCAGAAAATGGCTTCCTGCTGGATGACTCATAGTGCTGCAGATTTGCTTTTAAGTTCTTTCCTGAATTTTTCCATTGTCACACAACAAAGCAAAATTCCCAAACTCTTATAGTTATGCATTGGACATATTTCAAAATGCTCTTTATAAACACCTTATTGCTGTTTGTTTTTTGGCATACCTGGTTATAGACATGTTCATCTGCAATTTCCATACAAAGTTCAAATTGAACTGTAGATGTCACTCATTCACCATGAGATACTATTGTTAAAGTAGACAACACCATTTTGTCATAAGCCAAAAGTCATGAGATATTGTAAATACTCATCACTAAATATTTGTAATAAATGCTGGCTGTTGCCTGGCCACAAACTGTCGAACTCAAACTTTAACTACATAAAAATAAAAATAGTTTACCATTTGTTTCTCACCAATATTTTTTCAGGGTGTTTGGAGCAGCCATTTTCTTGACGTCAGTTCTAAATATGTTCATCCCGTCAGCAGCGAGGGTCCACTATGGCTGTGTCATGTTTGTGCGAATCTTGCAGGGGCTGGTGGAGGTCAGTGCACGGGACATTTAATCATTTGTTTAACACTTCCATCAAACAAACCTTTTATATTTAATTGTTCAGGACAGTCCAAATTTTATCTTTAATTGCTCAGGTTAGTCCACTTTTTTTAAAATTCCATCTCCCAACACACCTTAGTCAGGCAGGGGCATTTGTAGGATTTGAAGACATTCCATACTCCAGGAGAATTTGATTGAATTTAAACAGCACTATTTTGAAAATTGGGAGCCTAGATGAAGTAAGGATTTTAAATAATTACACAAAAACATTACATTTTATCTAAATTCAGCATTTTATTTTACTTCAGCACTTTATTTAAAGTCAGCATTTTATTTATAGACAAGATGTTAAAATGTAAAATGAATGTTGTTAACGGCTCGCGCTTGTGTCCCGACTCCCGTCTGAAAAGCGTGACCTGCTTTTCATGATGACAGCGGGCAGTGAGGAGCTGTGCCGAATGAGCGAGGAGGATCTTCTATGGAGGGGCAAATACCTCGTCGCCATCAGTGCTCTCAACGCGGCGAAGGGGCAGCTCGCCCTCATTATAGTTGTAGCCACCCGGGACGAGCTGCACCGGGAGTTCGACGAGCACCAACAAGAGATGGAATCGCTCACCGCCACCATCCTGGGCCGGCTCATCAAGCGGCGGTTTAGCCCTCCGTCCACTGCACAGCCAGAAAATTCCCCCCTAGACATTGTATGGGGGATGCTAACGACCACAGAGGTCGTTCCTGCACCGCTGCCGGCCCAGTCCTCAAGCCTCACAGGAGAGGAGGAAGCCCCCCTAGAAATTGTCAGAGGGGAGAGGACGGTTGCCCCCCCGGTCGCACCTCCCCAGCGCCCCATCGCGCCACCGGAGAAAGACGGGGACAGCCCCACCGCACCTCCGAGCCAACAGTAGCCACCTCCTGCCGCACTCCCCGTTGCGCCTCCACGCTGACCTCCACGGTGCCCAATCGCACCCCCGAAGAAATGCAATGGCAACCCTGCCGCAGGGGGTTGTCTGCAGAGGGCGTCACCCAGTTCCCAGATGCGCCGAAGGCATTTCTCAGTTCCCTGACGCTGCAGTGGGTGGTTCTCAGTTTCCAGACTCGCTGTGGGTGGTTCTCAGTTCCCAGATGCTGCAGGGGGCGTCACCCAGTTCCAGGGCACCTCAGAGGGTGTCACCCAGTTCCCGGATGCCACGGAGGGTGTCACCCAGTTCCCAGACGCTGCAGAAGGTGTTTCTCAGTTGCTTGAGGCCGCAGTGGGTCGTTCTCAGTTCCCAGATGCCGCAGAAGGCGTTTCCCAGTTCCCGGATGCCACAGGGAATGCCAGATGCCCAGTTCCCTGATGCGGAAGAGTACGTCATCGCGGCCGAGGTCAGCGCTCCGCTCCCTGGCTGCACTGGGGATGGTGGTCAGCCTCCGTGCCACCACCCGGACATGGACGTTGGGCCCACAGGCCCGGGGGCCCCCCTTAGATGCCTGTGTTGGCGCTGCAGAAGCCGTGCCATAGAGGGTGGGTTGTATCACGGTCTTCCTGCCGTGGGGCTCCCCAGCTGGCGGTGCATGCCAGTTGCCATGGCGATGGCCGCCATTGGCCATGTGTTTGTGTGTGTGTAGATTGCCTTTCTCGTCTGTTTGAGTTATCCTACCTGTGTCTCGTTCGTTTCCTTGATTAGTAATTGTATTTAAAGCCCTCGTGTTCCGGTCCAGTTTGTCTTTGATTGTTTATGTCTACGTGCAGCCCGTATCTGTATATCTGTGTTTCCTGTTTATGTTAGTTGAAAGTAAAATAAATGTTGTTAATAGCTCGCACTTGTGTCCCGACTTCCGTCTGAAAAGCGTGACACATCCACATTGTATCCTGCTATCAGTGTCTCTTCTGTCTCCGTATCTGTATCTCTTGTCTTGTTGCTCAGTTCTCTGTTTTTGCATAAGGTGGAACATTAAGGTGTACCTCGTTGACTTCATTCTAGCAAACCAGTCAATTGGTTATTTTGAGACATTGGCTAATGTTAATATTGTCATCAGCAATGTTATATTGTATATACTATAATATGGAAACTCATGAATGCAGGAAATTAGCACGTGCTTCTCTAAAGTAAGCCTGTATCGTCGCCTATTAGTGATCAGTGTTGATCGAATAAGACAGTGAATGACTAAAAGCAATGTTGGATAGCTAACCTAGCTAGCTAATCTATCACTGTGCTATGCTTGCTGTGAATGGTGCAACATGGCATATGAATGAACACTGTAGCCAAGATGAGCCAAGCTTATTGATGACAAAACAGCTCAAACAATTTGGAATTTTGCACACAAAAAAAGGAGAAATGGTACTAACAATAAGAAGTACTCCCACACAATAGTTTCCCAATCAGCCAATTCTAAATGAAGTGTCACAGCATATTAGTTCTGAATGACTAAACATCTGCCATCTAATGGCTGATGGTTAAACAAACATGAGCTTAGACCGAGTTCACGAGGTCATTTTGGCATCCATCGCAAAATGCATTGCATTTGTGTAGCATTGCATTGAACTCTGGTGAACTTTTTAAACAGACAATATATTTTTTATGCATTGTGGTGCATTGGTGCCTGTTTTCCGTCAATGTATTTTACTTATTGAAATCAATGACAAGAGGTGTGAATAAAGTTCTCTTGTGAAACTCTTACAACTTAATACATTCAGTGCTGGCCATAAGCTACCCTAGCAGAGCATACAGGACTCTGATTAGTTGACAGTTCCTGTGCACACTGTAGCCTACATGTGGAAAAGCACTTGTTTTGGTGTTTTATTGAGTGATTAGGTGTTAATGCTTCTGGCATTAATGAAGTAAACATTAACACACTACAATTGTTTTGGATGGAAAATATATTCAGGACTATGTACAAATAGACCCTAATCTTGTCTCTGGAGCCAGGTAATCAGTGCTCTATATAATTCAGGTGAGTGGACCTCGAGAACTCGACTGGGTACCTAGGCATAAAGAACCTTTTCTCAATGACTGAATATTAGATAGTAAAACTCGCAGCAAAAAAATAAGCATAATGATTCACCATTAAGGCTCACCAATGGATGGATAAAGACACTTTTAGAAAGGCCTCTATAATGAGAAATTAATGATGGTAACCCACTCTGCATAAGAGATACTAATTTTGCTGAGAGACTGTATGTCATGATCTGTGAGAATAACCCAAGTCTGTATTTGTGTGTGTGTCAGGGTGTCACCTATCCAGCGTGCCATGGAATGTGGAGCAAATGGGCTCCTCCCCTAGAAAGAAGCCGCCTGGCGACCACATCTTTCTGCGGTGAGTACATCTTCAAGAAATTATTTTACTAAATGATCTACAGTACACAACATTAAACGATAAATCGATTAGCAATGTAGATGTGAATTTACTAAACACTCTCCATTAATGTTACTTTCTTACCCATGATTCTGTTTCCTCCCTATGTGTCAACATATTCAAACTGCGAAATTGTATTACTATGTTTCTGGATCAGAGATGAAACCAAGGACTAACACACTGACAGATACTCGTTATTAAGCAGCCCACACACAGTGTCAGTGTCCAGTATTAAAGCCGGTTGAGTGCCAGGGGGAGGTTGTTTTGTTTTGCAGATGTCTGTCCACTCATTAGAGCCCCCATACACAAATGCATTAAAATATCCTTCTTTCTCAATAAAACGATGCCATGACAACCCATTCTTCATACCGCTCTTGACATTGCTTCTGAATGGACATGGTGTACCCTTTCTGCATGTGCAGGAGGCCACGTCCCATTGATACAAATGAAGTAGAAAACTCCTCTCGGCCCAAAAGCGCACTGGCAAATGCCGTTCCACTCCAAATCAAAGTGTGAAATATGAAATATATGTGGATATTTCATGAAAGGGGATTTTGGTGTATTAAAAAATTACAGTTTAGTTATGCATATGTGCTAAATTTAGGACCGCATTTGAAGAGTTATATTATATTTTCAGAGTTTGCCAACACATTCATGTAACACCTTCCTCAACAGTTTTATTTCAGCCACTTCAGAATGAAATAGTGGGCTGTGTAACATAAAAATAAAATATGACTAAACTGCTGCCCTAATTTTTCAGACATGCCTTGCAACCATTTGAGGCCTCTAATCTATTGCATGGGAGCATTGCTGTATTTTACAGTTCAGATAAAATAATCTCGGTTTTCTCTCTCTATGATACACTTATTACTCTCACGTGTGTTCTACTTGACAGGCTCATACGCAGGTGCTGTAATTGCCATGCCTCTGGCAGGAGTGCTGGTTCAGTATGTTGGCTGGCCCTCGGTTTTCTACATCTATGGTGAGATCACATCTCAAGCCTATACAAGCATCACATGGAGTGTAGTCATCTTTAGACTAAAGAGACCAACTGCCATGACCAATATGGTGATACCATTATGAAATATACTTTCATTCCAGTTTTAAAAGTAACAAAAGCCAACCCTAATCTCAACCTTTCACACAACCTTCCTTGTTCCATTCTGAGAGTTGACAATTGACATGGTGCCATATCAAACATTGGCTATGTTGAAAATTTGAGAAAAAAAGTCATTGCATATCATCCCAGATTGAGCTAGACAACAAGTTGAATTTTCATGGGGCAATGAGTGATCACTGATGTATGTTGAATACTAACCTAGGTTTGAATACTAGTCAAATTGTAGTACATTTGTTATAAATATTATTTACTGCAAAAAAGGCATTGACCTTTTTGGATGTTTGTATTTCTTTTTAGGAGTGTTTGGAATCATATGGTATATTTTCTGGCTCCTGCTTGCCTATGAAAGCCCAGCTCAGCATCCTACTATTAGTGAAGAGGAGAGAACTTACATTGAGACCACAATTGGAGAAGGGGTCAACTTAATGAGTGTTACTGAGGTACAGCACCAAAACCACATCAAACCAAACTCAATTGCAGATATTTTTGAAAACATGGATGCCATGATTGCTTTCTCTTCAGAAATTCAATACTCCATGGCGACAGTTCTTCACCTCTATGCCAGTCTATGCCATTATTGTGGCCAACTTTTGCCGCAGTTGGACCTTCTATCTCTTGCTCATCAGCCAGCCAGCTTACTTTGAGGAGGTCTTTGGTTTCCCCATCAGCAAGGTGAGCCATGCCTTTTTCTTGTGCAAGCACATCATCCATTATATATTGAGCTTGAATTCATTTAAGCATTGTTAAGACCATTCATTCAAGCAACAAACATCTCAACATGAACGGTTGTTAAATAGTTTGCAACAGATAAAAGAGGTCTTCACCTTTTGAATGGTATTCAGTATTTAACATACAAACATATTCTGTTTTTTAGGTGGGCATCTTGTCGGCTGTGCCCCACTTGGTGATGACCATTATTGTGCCGATCGGAGGGCAGCTGGCAGACTTCTTGAGGAGCCATAAAATCCTGTCCACCACAAACGTTCGCAAAATTATGAACTGTGGAGGTTGGCTGAACACACTGCTTAAAATAAAATGTCAATGAAACTTGTCAAAGAAATATCAATAATATTAAAAAATATCAAACCAATGGAGCTTTACTGGACATGTGGCTCTCAGGTTTTGGGATGGAAGCCACATTGCTGCTGGTGGTGGGATTTTCACACACGCGTGGAGTAGCCATCTCATTTCTTGTCCTGGCTGTGGGTTTTAGTGGATTTGCCATTTCAGGTTAGAGTAACATGTGACCAACATATTGTCTATTCATATCCTCCAAATACATGCTGATACAGTGGTGTTATGTATCTCAGGTTTCAACGTGAATCATCTTGACATTGCTCCCCGTTATGCCAGTATCTTGATGGGTATCTCCAATGGTGTGGGCACCCTGTCTGGTATGGTGTGTCCTCTCATCGTGGGAGCACTGACCAAACACAAAGTGGGTGCTGCTCTAATTGTTGATAAGTGCATGTGCATAAAGGGATTTACAGCAAATGACAATTTTCAAGGTATTGATGTTTTGACAGTAGAAAGCAGTTATTAAATAATTAGGTATAGTGAAGTTTTTGAATAGAGCTTTAAAGTTACCAAATTCTCTTTGCATCAGACTATACCGTTTGTCTGTTATGAGTGTTATGAAGTCCTGTGTGTTGGCATGCATCGAAATCACATTTCTTACATTTCATTTTCGTCCACAGACCCGCCGGGAGTGGCAGAATGTGTTCGTGATTGCTTCCATGGTCCATTACTGTGGTGTGATTTTTTATGCCATCTTTGCATCGGGTGAGAAGCAAGACTGGGCTGACCCCGAGAGCACCAGTGATGAGAAGTGTGGCATCATCGGAGAAGACGAACTAGCTCAGGAGACAGAGCCCAGCTATGACAGCGCCCTCACCACCAACAAGATGAAGACTTATGGAACCACCCCAGAGAACTCATCTGGCCACAAGAAGGGTTGGAAAAAGAAAAGAGGAGTGACCATGCAGGAGAATGATGAAAGAGGACCATCCCATTACGAAAATGGTGACTATCAGGAGCATTATCAATGACATTTGGGGTTCATCAAGAGCCCAGGACTCCTCTCACCTTATTGGTGTGTTTTTGAGGTGAAGATATTCATTTGAGTAACTGTTAAAAATAACCTCTCCACTACAACATGGATCCATGCGACATTATCCATGTGGCTGTGCAATATAATAGCTTTTTTGCAAATAATTGTATTTTGGCTCCTTTCTGACATTTAATTCTTTCTCTCTGAAATTGTATAAGCCGATTTATGAGGTAAAAGTTATTTGTGGGACATCTGTGTCAGTTGTGATATTATGTTGAGATAATGAATGCTTATATTTCTAGAAAATATTTTTGGCGTTTTATTCATATTTCACTTTCACATTTCCGAAGATTCTGGACAAAAAAAACTCCAAAAAGAAAATATGTAGAAAAAAAGAATAGAAATATATATAAAAATATTACTAATATTGAAAAAAGAACTTGAAAATAACTACACAAGTCACACTAGTAATTAGACATTTGTCCCCATTCATAATCCATAAGTTGGACAAGTTATGCATAATTTTTTATTTCACTTTGATTTATTAATACCTGTTGTTGTAACCTATGCAATAAAAGGTAAATATTGAATGTTTTGGGAAATATTTATACTGGGTCATGCTGAACATGATGAGCTCTCCTTCTATGCCACATTCGCATTGCTAATGTTGGGCAACTGGCAGCCTTTTTCTAAGCCTGGCAAAGCAACCAAAACACCTGCATTATTTTAATATGTCATGGACCTTGTTAAGGTTTAGTGTTGGGAACTGGAGTTTTATTTCACTCAGTGGACTGGCACAAAGAACATCTAATCCATATAAATATAGCATTTACATTTTGTCTTTTGATTACAGTTATAGAAAGACAAACTGAAGTTGTTATTTCTGCAATTGGTACATCTGAAAATGTAATAATTCATGTTCAAAACCAGCAATATGCCTCTTTTTTAAGCACAGCTTAGATCTATTGTCAATGTAATTTTATTGCTAAAATTGATGTTTAAATGTAAAGTTACTGCAGTTATTACTATCTGTAATGGTTTAATTTGAGGCAAATAAACTTAATGTTTTCAATGCATATTTTATATGTATTTTTTTATTTATTTGTATCAATCACTTATGTAATGAATCTCAGTAATTCAACTTATTGCACTATATATAATTTATTTTTATCTTACACTATTTTAAGCGTGTAAACTAATCTGTCAACGAGATCTGTCACATGTCAGCTATAATCTTTCTACACTTGCACAAAAATGTACATTCCCAGATCATTACAATGTTTTCATAATTGACCATCACATTGTTTTGAGAAGGTCTCTTTGTGGCACTTCTGTTTTACACCATTAATGAGCTGAGTGTGGAAACAGTGCTGAGTAACTGGAGTCTCTATCTTGTGAGCTGTTATCATGCTGTTCTGCTCGAGAATGACTGTGCTTGTTTATGCTGAAATGCTTAAATTAGCTCACTTATTATTAAGAGCTGACGGGTCTCTGCTGGTTTCTGTCATGTGAAAGTAAACATCCTTTTCTTTATCACTTTTAAACCTACTGAAAATAATATTCAACAACACCATTTTACCCCATACACCAAATGAGTCTGTTTTCAGTGTTTTTTCAGTTCAACGCTCTGCAAATACCACACAGCAAACGATTCTCCAGCCATTCTTTAATCCTGAACATCCAAAATTCTTTAACTGTTTGACTATAGTGCATCGCTGGAGTAAAACTATGTGAGCAATCACTTGCTATAAATGGTTGCATTATTCACCACAGCATGTTAATGAGCCTTCCTTTAGATAAACCTTGTGAAAGTTCAAGGTCATGGACCTGGTTATGGTCTGGCACTAACCATTTTTTTTGTCACGATTGACTCATGTAAAGGGGCAGTTTCCCAGTTTAAAGCGCTCTTTGATTGTTTTATCTCACCATCTCGTCTTTTATCTCAGATTTTATGATTTGGTGTGGTTCTAAAACAGTAAGTTGTACGTTTGTTTAATGTGAGATCAAATGTCAGACACTGTGACCTTCAAAATATGACACTATTGGCAGATTAAGTTGTGTCTCTTTATTTACCTCCAACATCCTGTCAATGTGTAACAGATTTAGGTAGAAGTGTTAAAGAAATAGCTTCTGTCTATGATCCGACACTTTTGGTATCTTGGTATCTTGGTTTGGTCGACACCATCAGCTGCATTGAAGCATGTGAAAAAGACGAGGCTCAACACTTTTCCGCCGGATTACAATAACGGTGAGTAAAGTCCATAACAACAGTGTTACAGTAGCCTTTAGTAGAGCCATGGATGTGTGTGTCCTTCTCTCAAGGCCAACTACTCCCTACTCCCCTCTCTGAGCGACAGCTCCACAAACAGCAAAGAGCCAATGGCAAAGGTTTTGTTTATTTCAGAATGCTGTGTGTTGACTCAGAAAGGCCCACTTTGGATGGAGCAACAGCCAGTAAATGATTAAGAGCTTATTCACAATTATAACAACGCTGGTCTTCATCATAGATCAGTTTAATATTATTTCACAAGTGGGACATTACTTTAAATTAATGTGTTCAGGTGACTCATAAGGAACCTCAAAAGGAGGGTGGGAGATTGTAGCTTGCAGAAGGCTCATGTTGAATCTGTAACTCTGTTTATTTCCTCTTTAAGGAATTGTGTGAATGGTTATATTCAGTTATAGTATCAATGTTGACTGTTCAGTCAATATTAGCCAAACTAAGTGTTGTTTTCTTTTTTGTGAAAGATGAAGATGAAGCCAATATAACTCTGATCTCTGGTATTTAATCAACTGACATTGGACATGAAACATACACTAGTTGAATGTCTCTGCTGTGAGAAATCTGAGAATTTTTAAACATTGGACACACCAAATAGAGAGTTGTCAGAGTGAAATGAATGAACCTTAATCCCAGTAAAGATTCATAACTCTTATTTTACTTATTTTTTCAAGTCATTTTTTCATGGTTTCTTGCTCTGTTCCAAGAGGACTCTTTTGATGTGTGTGGATAAGCACTTTCTTATCCTGCAATTACTGTTAGGAGTTTTAAGGCACAACTGCAAAGAAATATGTTGTCAAAAGGTTTCACCATTGTTAGGCCAAAAACTATGGTGAGATTTTAGCAGTCTTTAAGTAGTGACATGTGCCCTGTCATAACCATGGATGCATGGATGAAAGCATATGTGCTTGTGTGTGTGTGTGTGTGTGTGTGTGTGTGTCCGTGTGTCTGTGTGTGTGTAGTCTGTGCTTGGCTGATATCTCTGTAGTAGGGAGGTGATGGTGCTGCTGTATCTGTGGAGCTGTCAGCCAAGGTTTAGGGCTGATGGGAGAAGACGGGTGAGGGGGTAGGACTATTAGCCCTGATGTAGAGAAGGTTTAATTAATAACCACTGTCCCCTTTCCCCATGACCTGATCTGCACACTATCCTTCTACGGCTCCTAACAGAAGCAGCTATTTGTCCGTATCCAAATACTGATGATTCCAAAATATTGAGTTTTAAAGGACTATATAGTATGTGAAGCAGATTTGAGAGATCATCCCAAAGAGCGAAAAGTAGGTAAGAAAATAACATTTTAAATATGTCAAATTAATCAAAATGTCAACTGCAATGGTTTACCAGCATTTTGATTGAAAGGTTCTAGGTTGAAATGGAACCACAGTTTTGAAGTCCTTAAGGAGTAATAATGTTTTGAACCTGTGGGAAATTAAACCTTTGTGCTATTGAGTTATGAGTTTGAGGATTTTTTTAGATGCTGCTCTGATGTGAGTATATTTCCGCAATGTTGTGGCCTTTTATAGCCTACCTATTGGGGTTTGTCATGTTTAAGAAATATAGAAATATAGAAGAAGTAGCATGTTCATTTGTCTGGAAATACCATAGCCTAAAGATCTTAAAGACCAAGTAGGCTCACATACTTTCTTACAAGCTTGTATTGTTAAAAATGCACACTCTGCAAACAAGCTTTACACTCTTAGAAAATAAGGGTTCTTTGGAAAGTTAAGAAATAGTGGCTTCCTAAAGGAACTCTCTGCGATAGAGAAACACTCTCCCAGCTAACAGAGAATGTTATTAGAATGTTCAGTAAGTATTCAACAAGGTTAGCATGTAACATTCCTACAATGGTCTAAAAACATCTGCTGTAATAATGGTTTGCTTCACAATGTTATTAGAACGTTGTTCACATGTTCACAGTTAGACAAAAACATTATGGAAACATTAGTGTTAACGTTCCTACAACTAAAAATATTGTAGGAACGTTTACAAACGTTATAGAAAAATGTTCTCAGAACATCCAGAAAACTGAACAAACGAAATGTTCTTTGAACCAAAGTTCCTCAAACCGTAACATTCAGAAAACGTTTTGCTAACTTCAAATTAGTAGCTGGGCTGTTTTAGGATTCTACATAGAACCTTTAAGGGTTCCCCCAGAGGGACAGACCAAAGATTTTCATCTTAAATTGGCCTAGTGACCTTGTGACCTATGCCATGCCTGAAGCTCGTGTGGATCTGTGAGCCTAGTAGCTGTGGGTAGTACAACAGCCCTTTCAAACGTAACTACTGACATGGGGAGAAAAAGTCAAAAGGTGGCACAATCTTAACAAGGTCAACAGATAGATCAATAATATCCTTTACATTGTGTCAAAATAGCATATAAGAACGTTAACAAGCTATTTAAACATTGTTTGGTAATGTTTTTGTAATGGTACTGAGAGTAACAAGGCAGGATGGGAGATACAAGAAACTGAGATTTATTATGGGCTTACTAATTATAGTTAGAGGCAGGTTCACCTATACTGAATTTGATCCATATCTTTATGGTTGGTCAAGTGTAAAATGTACACTATGAGGTAATATCATATTTTTTTTATAATAATCATTTAAATCACATTTGAGCCTTTCAACTACTGAACCCATACTTGTTTTACAAGACTCAAAACCACTGAAGAATAGTTCTCTATTGAATTTTCCAAAAATTCTATAAATCCTAAGTAAATGCTAATAGCATTTTACCCATGATGAATGCAGAAATGTTTTATTCTAGGATTAAATACCAAAAACATCGGATTTTGACTTTTAATTGCATTTCTTTGACATACCAGAAAAAAATTGCTTCAATGCATGAGTCAAATGCAGTTCACATCTGCTCTACTGTCATGGCACAATATACAGCTTACAGAATTCCTTCAGTGTTCTTATCATTTGCCTCTTTGGCTCAGTTAGCTACATCATTCTGATGAAACATTCAATCAATGTATAAATGGTTCACAACCCCAAAAAGTGTCCATGTGTAATTACTAAATAATTCATTAATACAGTAATTACACAAAGTTGTAGGAATTATCATGTGTGAATTGCTTTTGAAAGTATAACACACTGCACATTTTATTTCTTTTGGGCCATGCTTGGTTGAATGATTGTGAATGACTTAATAGACATTCAATACTGGACATTATAACCCCTTAAACTCTGAGCATATAACTTAGTTATTCATCTTAAAACATGTTTTATTCAATAACTACTATGAATTATTCAGTAACTACACTCTTAGAAAAAAAAGAACCTTTCAAGTGTTCTTCAAGGGTTCTTTGGATAGGTAAGGGTTCTTAGCTTCCTTAAAGGGTTCTACTTGAAACCCTTTCTAGTAGAAAAATAATTATTCATAGGGTTCTACATAGAACATTTAAGTGTTCCCCCAGAGGGACAACCGAAGAACCTTTAATGGTTCTAGATTTAACCTTTTTTCTTAGAGTATACAGTGAAACTAATAGAAAAGGTGTGTAGTAAGAGTAATGTAAGAATGTAAGAGTTTAAGGGGTTAAAACTGCAATGATTAGCATTGGGTTCTTCTGGAGGTGTTTCACAAACAGTATTATGATATTAAAGTTAAAATTCCCTTGCATGTTTCATTGTGTAGATACAGTACATGGCGACTACGATTCCTTATCTATCCTATGATATAGGTTACTATCTCTTCCTCATCACTACCCAAAGCATTTTAATACCTGTACACTGTGATATACTGTATGTTAAAGTGGAATAAGTCCATACAGTACACGATAAGCTGGAGCATTAATATTAGATGTGTTTGGGTTCTTCAAAACTAGCAGATGGCTATATTCATGATGATTCATGTAAAAAAAGTATGGTTTTGGTATGGTTAAAACAAATTTTCCACATTTGTTCATTGAAAAGATCCACCTCAAAGTCCACACACATTAAGTCTTGTATTGAAATTACTATCCCATGTTATTATGCACTCAATGTTTTTTCCTTTCAGGGTTAATTCCTTTACTTCTGTTCTGCATTGAGGAATCAGACATAATCTGAATTTGGCCCCAGGGCCTACATACAGGTTTCTGGATGAATGAGTGGATAGGCCTGGATGTCAATGTGGTGGGACCTCTGCAGATCCCACCCAGTGATGGGTTCCTCATGCCAGAGGGATCACATTTCTTTGGTAAGCATTTCCACACTTAAATAAGCAATTCTCTCTCCAACATGCTCTAATAATGAAGGGGTGATGATGAAATAAAGACGGTTACAAAATCCGAGCAATTGGACATACCAGAGCAACAGTTTCCCTAATTTAAATCAAATTAAATCATCAATAGATATGCTTATTATTATCTTTCATACTTCTCTTGATATCAGTATGCTCTGTGTCTGAATAGCATATGTGAAAGGGACTTTCCTCATTAGGGGGGAGCGGGGTAAGTTGTCACATGGGTAAGTTGTCACACTGTTCATACCTCCAACACCAGAAGCACAAAATCAAAACTTTAATAGCTGTTTTGTGTGACTTCATGTTCTGAGGTCAACTTCCTGTTTACATGTGATCAATTGCACAATTTTCTTATTTTTCCATTTCAAAAGTAAAATGGCACTTTGCATTTTATGTAATAAAACTTTGTTAGGTATGAATGTTCAAAATTATATTTTTATACTGAGTAGAGGAGGGAATAAAGTGTCTTTTGATACTTTAGCTGCCGTCCTATGTTAAGATAGCCATGAGATATAGCCACCATTAGCACATGTTTCAGTTTGGGGCAAGTTGTCTCAAAGGCTTTGGGGCAAGTTGTCACATGTGAGCAGATGTGGGAAGGCAGGAAGGAAGGAAGGAAGATGGTTAGAAATTATAAAAGAAAGACAGAGAAGTGCAGCACCTGATGTAATGTTAAAAGCAGTGAGGCAGGTGAAGTTGCAGAGTAAAGCGGAGAAAGCTGAGTATAGCAAAGGACTTTAACATAAATGATCGAATAAGTTGGATTTGGTTTTCAATTTGAAATAAAAAAATATATATTCACAATGACTTGGCTGTGTTCTTACTTGTTGGAAAATCCACTGTGACAACTTACCCACAGATGGGGCAAGTTGTCACAAGTGCACACCCTCTATTTAACTGTCTATAACTCTCTACTGAAATAAGATATATGAATACAAAATATGTGCCCTATACTTCATTTTTTCATTTGGTATTTATTTCATTGTGATGGATCGTGCCCAAGAAATGTAGGAAACAGTGAAAAGTGTGACAATATGCCCCGCTCTCCCCTACTATTCGAAATGATTTTTGAGTATATGTAAATGTTCACCCCAAAAAATAAGAACATTCACTCATTTATCTTCCATCATCGCTTTATCCCGGTCAGGTTTGTGGTGGATCTAGAGCCTATCCCAGGAACACTGGGTACAGGGCAGGAATACACCAGTCCATCGCAGGGCATCACACACACACACACATGCACAGTCATTCACACCATGGGGCAATTTAGAGTAACCAGTCCAACTACCGGCATGTTTTTGGGAGGTGGGAGGAAACCAGAGAACCCGAAGGAAACCCATGCAGACATGGGGAGAACAAGCAAAACTCCACACAGACAGATCAGGATCAAACCCCGAACCCTGGAGCTGTGAGGCACCAACACTACCAAAATATGGCGTCCGAAATACGATCAATACGAATAAATGTAGTGTAGTAAAATAAAAAGACCTGGAAGATAATATTTGCTGAACAAACAAAGTATGGAGCGATGGACACTTTTTGCACCCACTTGTCCCATCATGCAGACAGGAAGAGACAGGAGAGAGTTTGTCTGGGGTGCTGCTTCTGTCTGTCTCAAAACTGTTAATGAACTGTACATTAAAGTGAAAAATACACATACTACAGCAAACGTTGGTTAGGTTTGCTAGCTAATGTCAGGATGAAGCAGGTGTGGAATCTGCTAAATCTAAATCACATGCATTTTTAATGTCATTTCTCTTTATTACAAAAAAGACTAATATTTGAACCGAACAAACCTCCTGTGTACAAACCCACTGGAACGCATATTCTATGTAGTAGTCTTTTAGATTAGAACATAGTAAATACTTTTAACTATTAGAAGTTGGAAGTTGGAGTTAGGTCTCACATTATAGTAAAAAAAAAAATAGGAATGAATCCAAGGGATAGCATCAGATTTACTGCTCTGCAAATGGAATTACACTCAGTGAGTGGCCTGTCTAGCTTACTGTGGTTTATCCCACAAAAGGTGTCCGGCTGCTAAATGGTCTCCGTGTGATAAGTGCCTTTTGTCTTTGTTGTGTAGATTCTGAACATAGCCTTGGGGCTTTGTGGTCCAGGGTTGGGCCAACAGTTCTTATATAATTGGTCGAGGATTATGTCATTGCAGAAGAGAGCGTGGCATTATATAAGCGTTGTCTCTTAATGCCGCATCCAGGATTTTAATACAGCCCTCCTGCTGTAATCCCACTGATGTGTTCTGCCCTGATTGACGGCTTTGCTTAATTGTGATGGCCAGCTGGTCCTGCCAGGCACATCAGTAGAGGCCATTTTAGTGAGAGGACAGTGGAGAGGAAAGAGGTGATAAGGGAAGAAGGATGAAGAGATGAAGGGGGAGTGAAGTTTAAAGACCAATGAAGAGTGTGACTAACATTGCAACGTTTGCAAATTTTTGTGTAAATCAATGAGAGATAGCAATACACACTTGCTGTTTATCATTTACCCTTTCCCTAAACTAAACATACACACTCACATACCCTTATGGATAAATGAGCATCTCAGACACATTTTCAGCCCGTGATCGGAGATTATGAAATACAGTGGGGTCCAAAAGTCTGAGACCACATTGGAAATCTGGGATTTTGTTCATTGCCACTGTATGGCATTCTAAAACGCTTTGCTGAAACTGGATCAGTCGTATCCAAAGCACGATCAGGCAGACCAAAAGTGAACACACCATCAGAAGAGCAATACATAAAGCTTTGTTCACTGAGAGAGAGAACAGCAACTTCATCACAGATACAGAATG
>JAOUQW010000034.1:22649277-22672574 GCA_028565825.1 Olivaichthys viedmensis | reverse complement strand
ACTGAGTAGAGGAGGGAATAAAGTGTCTTTTGATACTTTAGCTGCAGTCCTATGTTAAGCTAGCCTTGAGATATAGCGACCATTTGCACACATGTCAGTTTGGGGCAAGTTGTCTCAAAGGCTTTGGGGCAAGTTGTCACATGTGTATGTCTACGAACACACTAGATTCCCACGCTATATCTACACACACACACACACACACACACACACACACACACAAACACAAGTTCATGCAGTGATATGAATGTATTGTGTTATGAATTGCTTTATGGCAACAAGGATTAGTAGGTGGGCGTGATAAGCCTGTAATTGTAATAGTAATGAGGAATTTTGTTTTGAAGTAGGGCAAAAAGCAAGAAGGCAGTTTAAAAAAAAAGAAAATTCATAGAATAGTCTTTATCATAAGTGCTTCTGCCTCGTCTGTGTGGAGCCAACTTGGTTGTGTTCTTATTTGTTGAAAAAAAACAACCAGTGTGACAACTTACCCGATAGAGTGTGACAACTTATGGGGCAAGTTGTCACAAGTGCTCACCCTCTACTTAAAATAAGATATGAAGATGTAATGGATACAAAATATGTTTCTTTCATTTGGTATTACATTTATTTAATTGTGATGTATCGCGCCCAAGAAATGTAAGAAACAGTGAAAAGTGTAACAATATGCCCCGCTCTCCCTTACAACCAGGCTACCTGTAATAGAGACATAAATGTGACTGTCAGGTTAATAAGCAACCGTGGCAACCTTTGTTCCCCTTGGCACTCTTGAGCCTAGATTTAAGGCATCCTAGAGCAGCTGGGTTTTATGAAAAGAGAGCTCTTTTTCAGTAGTGAGAAAGAAGTAGTTACTCTAAAGGATTAAAAATGTTCTCTGTTGGTCAGTTTTTGGCCCAGAGGCATATCATTGGTGCCCACACTGGGTCCTGCTGAAATGTTTATGGGGCAGGAGAAGACTTCAGGTTGGTACATACTGTCTTGTATGATGTCAGAAGGTGTGGCTGTTAAATTGGTAATAATTTAAGTGTAATGGGTAAGCAGTGTACAGATTGAGAAAGTCCTGTGGATAGTATTGTTACTAAGTGACTGTTGTTCAAATGTGTGCATGCTTAGAAAACTGAAGTGAAGAAAGATTATCTTTGCTTTAAGTGGAATTACACATATGTTTATAATATATATATATAATGGAATTATATACTCAAATATGTCAATTTAAAGTAAGTGCCTTTTGAAGAGTTAAATGTCAGCGCAAAGTGTGTGTGGTTAATTATTTCTGACTTTATTAGAGGGTGTGGTGGACTTCTTCGTCAGGTGCTGCAAAATGAAACTTAACAGAATTCAGTTTTATACCAAAAGCTATCATCTGGGTAGAATGCTGTACTTTTGACAACATGGGCTCATATTTGCAAATTCGTAACAATACACTCGACTCAATTCATATGAAAAGTTTAAGGTTAGGGTTAGGGGTGGTGTTAGCATTTGTAAGTTTTTTTTAATGACTTAATTCACATGAAATCGAACAAACCACTTCCAACCACTTCGCCCATGCTTTTACAAATTCCTATGAGATAAGGTTGACGTTTGAATGCTATAGTGAGCTGTAGTGCTAGTGGTGCTACTGTTAGGTGAACAGGTAGTAGTACTACTGTTTGTTTTAGTTTTGCTAATTAAATACAGGGCACATTAACCCTGTGTGGCTATCATGCCGTTAACTTGAGCTTAGTAGTTTGATGACTCGTGTAAACTGACAGCCTTGTCTTAGACCTGACTTTTCCTCCTCCTCTTTCAGATATTCTGGCAGAGCAGAGCAGCCCTCTGCTTAAGGACCAAGAGGTCTTGCCTTTCGGCAGTTATCCCAGCATGCAGTACTCCACAATGGAGCAATCCATGCCCTCGCCATCATACTACTCCAATCAGCCCTACTATCCCCAATACAGCACGGAGGAGTGGTGCTCCCCGTCCACCATGCTGGAACTGAGGAAAGGTCCGCTAGAGGGGGGCTTTGAGACAGAGATCGAGGAGCCATCCCCTGTCGTTCCCACTGTGTATAAGAGACCCAGACATGCGGCTCATTCGGGCAGATTCAAAGGGCAAGAACTGTGTGTGGTGTGTGGGGACAAAGCTTCAGGGTACCACTATAATGCTCTCACATGTGAAGGATGTAAAGGTGAAGACCACAGATTGCTATGTTGATTCAAGATGATCTTATGTCATAATTTATGCTGCAGTATTCAATCAGCCCACTAGAATTTGTGAATGTATACACCTATAACCGCTAACCTTCCTGTACTTCCCAGCTTTAGATCCCTCTATTGTATTGTCTGTAGGCTTCCCTTTTAGTAGTACCATTCCAAATGTACATATGTATTTGGAGGAAAAAACAGCTCCATTTTAAAGTGTCCTGTCCCTTGATTCCATAATCCTGGTACACTTACACAGCACGTTTGAGACGGTAACCCGGCCCCTCTAACTCCGACGCAATGTATGACATGCAACCCTACGAACCAATTTTAGCCCTTTGGAAAGCATTGGCTGAATGACTGCAAGTGTAATTCCACCTGTGTGTGGACAATGCCCAAAGGGCAGCCACTGGGCTGTGTGCACTAAGTCCTGGAGGCTTGGCTGGGCTCGATACTCCCTCACACCCAGTCAAGATTTGGTTCCTTCTCAGCTTTCTGCTGAATAATGACGCAGGCAACTGGATCCTTGTGCTGCCATGCAATGTTAATGTGTGTCATTGTGTTCATCAGCTCATACTAGAATGTGTAATTACTTGTCCAAGAAGCATTGGACTGTAGGGGTCTGCTGCCGGGAACTGGGAATGGAGCAGTATCTATGTTACAGTGTCATGCGTAACCTACGGTGTAATACACTAATGATTTAAAGGAACTGTTTTCAAGGTCATATAGAAGCAGAGCCTATATGTTGTTTCTAGTTGATCTATGTTAGCTTGCAAACAAGACAATTTACAAAAATTAGTTACTTATTATTTAATATAACATCTGTCAGTGGTGTTTCATTTTTTTCAACAAATACATAAAATACACTGGTTATTATATAATGCCATATCATTTTCTTGCAGGGTTTTTCAGAAGAAGTATAACAAAGAATGCAGTGTATAAGTGTAAGAGTGGAGGGAACTGTGAGATGGATATGTACATGCGCAGGAAGTGCCAAGAGTGTCGACTCAGGAAATGCAAAGAGATGGGCATGCTCGCAGAATGTGAGTACAACATAAGCAACCAGGACAAACTTCTCCTATAACCAAAACATAGTCATCAGTTAATATTGATTAAATACAATATACAAACAAGCTATTTTGTACAAATTTTCTTTACCAACCAATATAAGGTAATGTTATATCAAACTTGATTTATGTGCCTGTAGACTTTGATAGATTTTAATATCATTTTTATAGATAAGTTCAGCCACAGAGTACCCCAAAGTGCTAACTTTTACCTCATAGCATTATATTATACGATCATTTCACTCACTGACAGTCAGACTGTGGACACTGGCTGAGATCAAACAGATAGTGATTATTGTAGAATCAGGAGCTAATACATACACTGCAACTGAGAGACTGCATGTCAGACAGTCTGGAACAGTGTGACTAGGTGGTTCAAATATGTAATATGAAGTCTTGTTTGACTTCTTATGCTCCTTTACATTGCCAAACCCGAATACTTATTATCCAATAACTATATGGAAAACTATGCAAAATGATTAATGTAATACTGTTTTATACATTCTTAGCAAAAGGTTTTATGTTGAACCCTACAACAGGGTGTTTCCCTATCAGAGAGGGTTCCAAGTGGAATCTCCTTACGACACTAAGAACCCTTAACTATCCAAACAACCCTTGAAGAACCCTTTCTGTTTAGGAGGTTGACTGAGAATGGGCCTAAATGTTTCAATGGGATGAAAGTACAGAGGGAGTGTTTCGTGTTATGGCTGGCAGTAAGGGTAGGTTTGATGAATGCATTCTTATGGGCTTCCCAGTGATGAAGCATAATTAGGCATACTGCAGTGCATGGAAATGTCAGGTAGAGTGAAGAGCAGGCCTTACTCAGCTCCTGTTGCTCATGAATAGTACATTAACATTCATATAAATATTGCATGCAGTTGGCATTCAGCGCTCGGCCTGTTCTCACTGCACTTCCAGTCTAACAGTTGCTAATCTGGCCTGGAACATGTCCAATGTCTGTCCTATTGTCTTTTCCTTTTCACGAAGGGTGCAGTTCCCTGAAGTTCCCTCATATTGTACATGATACAGTGACACTACTGCAATCTTGTATGCATTATTTTTCAGTACGTCAACAACTACAGCACTGTGCAAAAGTCTTGAGTCCATGTAAAAAATAGTGAAGATGCAAAAAGTTTCTTTAAAAAATTCTATAAAAAGCAGTAAACAAACTAAATCAAATCAATATTTTGTGTGACCACCCTTTGACTTGAAAACAGCATCAGTTCTCGTAGGTACACCAGGCAATCGACTGGTAGGTCGCTCTAAGCATCTTGGAGAACTTGCCACTGTTCTTCTTCAGACTTTGTCTCCCACTTGCTTCTGTCTCTGCAGGTCCCAGACAGCCTCAATGATGTTGATATCAGGGCTCTGTGGAGGCCATATCATCTTCTGCAAAACTTTCTTTTCTTCTTTTCACTGAAGATAGTTCTATATAGTTGCAAAAAACAAATGGAATTCTAAAATTTTCTACTGACACACTAATGCAGAAGACATAAAATAAACGTCTTAGACCAAATTTCTATCAAACATTATGGGTGCTGAAGACTTTTGCACAGTACTGTACATGATATGAGCAAGTAAAGTGATGGATCCATTGGTCCAGCCCTGACTGTTTAAGCTGTTTAATCCAGATTACCCTATGCTTGTAACGTATGAAAATCTCAAAGGATCTTCACAATGAACATGTCTTTGAAAATGTTTCTTTACCGTACGTAATCTCTGTTTTTGTTGGACTGTGTGAAACCAGGTTTGCTAACAGAGATCCAGTGCAAGTCCAAAAGGCTGAGGAAAAACCCCAAGGCTTCATCGGAAGACGGCACAGGAGACGATACAGAGGTGGGAGACAGTGGGGATGCTAAACAGGTCACATCCACAACAAAAACTATAAAAGTAAGTGCAAAGTTAAAATACTTTTTTGTAATACTTTTTTTTTTTTTTTAATCAAAAGGAGTTTAGAACTTCTGGATTCTGGTGCATAAAATCAAACTGTCAGACTTACAAGTCAAAGATGGGTCCCCTTCTTGGGTTTATTTTAGGCTCATGTTATTTTTTTTATTTTTTTATTTTTAAATTTGATTAAGTTCCAGAGGTGGCATAGACATTTCAGCATTCTGTCTTTAAAAATGCACACTAAGATACACAGCATAGTTCATTGGTAATTGAGCAGTGACACAATTTTGTTGTTTTACCTCTGTGCTCCAGCACATTGGACTTAAAATAAAAGTGCAGAATGTAAGCTAATTTGAGGGTATTTACATCTTGACTGTACATGCATGCACACACATACACACACTACTGATATTAATTACTTTGCTTGCAAAAAATGTTATCTTTTTTTTTATCCTAGGAAAAGGTGGAACTGAGTCCAGACCAGCAAGCTTTACTAAGCTATATTCTTGATGCATACAACAAACATCGTATCCCTCCAGATATGGCCAAGAAACTGGTACTTTTTTCCAAGTGGATAATGTGTATTAGCAATTCAAACCATTAACAAATTTTAAGAAAACTGTTGAACTCAGAGTAGGCTGTGATAACACCTATAAGCTGCATTCTTCTTGTATTTATTGAATGAATGGAAAAGTCAACAGACGTTAACCTATGCTACTGCTAAAGTCAGTAAATGGCTACAGAGCTTAACCTATGCTCAGTAAATGCCCAGCCACTGTTGATGTATGGTTATGTAAGCCCTGTTATCAGCCTTCAGCACCATAAAACATCAGTAGTGATTTATCAATATGTGAATTTTTCCTGCTTGTCTTTGCAGCTGCAAGAGCAGTTCAGCACAGAGGAAAACTTCCTTCTTTTGACTGAGATGGCAACCAGTCACGTTCAGGTTCTGGTCGAGTTCACTAAAAACATTCCAGGTCAGGATACTTTTAAGGATACACTTCCTAAAGTTTATCAATAAACAAATCTAGTCTACAGTGGTTTAATTCTTTTTTTTCTTTTTTTTAGCAATTTCAATTGACAATTGAATAACACACTGATAAAAAAAAATCTTGTAGTAGCTTCTTGGTGATCTGTGAGCAGGTTTCCAATCTCTGGACCATGAGGATCAGATAGCTTTACTGAAGGGTTCGGCGGTGGAGGCCATGTTTCTGCGCTCAGCCCAGGCCTTTACCAAGAAGCTGCCTTATGGACACACAGAGGTGCTGAAGGAGCGGATAAGAAAGAGTGGTAGGCTCCCTTTATAATACAAAACACTCTACGATGTGACTGTCAGGATTCTGCCAGTCAGAGCAGCATGTCACAGTTATGAGTGCTTTGAATATATTATAAATTTAACTATTTACTTCCCTTTTTGCTTGGTCAAATAGAAACTATATGGTAAACCGAACTGACATTAGGTAGCTTAACTTGAAAACATTGCACATGCGTTGATTGGGTCAAGCATATACTACTAACACTGAAGTTTAAACTCTGTTAATAAACAATAAATGAGCATTAAATCTTTTGAAGTAAATGCTTCTAATTATTGCTGGTATGCTGGTAATAGTTTAAAAAAACAACAAAAAAAAACAACTTTTATAGTAGCTAGTGTATAGCAAAGGAAAGACATTGAAAGACATGTGATTTACAGGAGATTGTACAATATGCCCAGTGTCTCCTGTGTGATGCATAGTATACCAAATCTAGTCTGGCGTGGGTCAAGGAGCAGAGTTCCCAAACTTAAGCTGATTTAATTTTGACAAAATATTTTATAATGCAACAAAATCATTGTCATATAAAAGTGACATTAAATTCATGAGCACAAAACAGACAGACATTGTGTTTTAAATCTCACTTGAGCGTGCAGCAAAACGATTTCCCAGTTCTAAATAAGTTGAATTCAAAAATCACATTTCAGCTATCTCAGCCCTTTGGCGGGTGATGGAGTGCTGTCATCTTAGTGCTATTGATATACACAACGAATGCGCCGCAGAAGAAACTGTCTGAATATGTCATTCTCTGCCCCTCTGTTAGAGCTCAGAAATATTCACGCCAAAGGCCAACCAGAGAGAAAAAGAGAGCCTCTGTCTAAAGAGGCCATTGTTCTCTATCTAAACATCGAGAGGCCTATTGTCCCTCTCTTTCTGCCTCTCTGCGCTCCTGACATTTCTCTGTTTTTTTTCCTCCATCCCTCTCTTTTGGGAAGGTTGGTGACAAAGGTTATTCCTTCATCTGAAAGGATTTGAATGAATATCTGAAAGGAGTCTGCCTGCAGTAATGATTGCATCTCTTGGAGTAAAAAAAACAAACCAGCTCTCTCCAACATATACTGGACTCAAGCATCATGGGCCATCAGTATTAATTTTCAGAGAGGACTGCTCTATCATATGACAGTCATTTTTCTTATTTTCTGTGTGTAAGTGTTTAAGTATTAGAACCTCTGTATCACCAGTTCTACCAATGAATACCAGTTAGAATGAGTTGGATTTCCCCCGACTGTATTCACTGACCTTTCATTGAGGGTTTCCCCTGATTGGCTGATTCGAACAGGAGATCATCTCCTGGCTCTTCACGTTGAATGCTTTACATCAAAATAGAGCTCTCAGCTCTCATACCCAACAAAGAATAATAATTATACCAATGATAACGATAAAGACAAAGACCTCACACAAAGCAGGCAAGCCTTCAAAACAAGCTCCAAAAGGATGGGTGTTTCTGAAAATCACACTGAATGTGAAGCATACGCAGCTGTGCATGTGAAAGCTAGATTCAGCCAGGTCTGGCCCAATGTTGGGGGACAAAGCTTGTTTCATGATCTCGCTAATCTTAAACAATCTTCATGATAATCTGCTCCAGTTGGCATTGGTTTTAAAATTCAAACATACAAGCTTTCAGTAAATATTTATTTATGCACATTGACCACATTGTGTCCTAGAATGTTAATTATAATGCTGACAGAAAATGTCAAAACACTACGGGGTAAATACGTTTTATAAGTTTGAGTGAGACAACAGCTGTCTTTTTTTTTTTACTGTGCTTTATATGTGATGGATCACACTGCCTCCTAGTGGCTTTGATCTTCAAGGCTAATCATGATAAGGTTTGAGCTACATACACTAAAACTGGCTATGAGACTACATAATTGATTTATTTTGACCTATTGATTAATTGACAGTTTTACAAATTATGTCATTATAGAGACCTCGCTGATCCTATCACTTGAAAAATGGTGCAAGACCAGGATGTGAATTTCTATTTTCCTGCTCTCTGGGTTTTGCTGATTAGAATCATTTCTTGACGTCTTGGTCACTGTCTTTTGCTTTGTCTTGCTTTGTGCGATGTAAATCTATTCTGTTCTCCTAAGCCATATTCAGCCATGTTGAGGAAAGCAAGAAAGATTTATGGATGACTAGCTACTATCAGAAACTACATCTGAAGCTTGTTAAAATGAAGGGCTTTAAAAAAAACAAATGTGTATTTAAAAAAAATATATGATTTCTTTAACAATCATGAGCTTTAACATAAAGTAACTGTTTTTTTTACTTTCCTGTTTAAAAGCAAATTGCATTCATCAGTCAAAAGGGCGGTGGCTTTAACGTGTTTATGAAATACAACATGGGCCATGGGTAGAACAACTACTGATTATGAACAAAGCCAGCCTTTGCTGTGCACATCACTGTATTAAACTGTCTCCTCTGTGAACTGTCTCCTCTCCTTCTTTTTCAACCACAGGGATATCTGAGGAGTTTATCACCCCCATGTTTAACTTCTATAAAAGTGTTGGGGAGCTGCAAATGATGCAAGAGGAGCACGCTCTCCTCACAGCCATCACCATCCTGTCCCCAGGTGAGTACTAAATCCAGAGCTGAAACCTGCCCTTCCTCCAGCCACACTGTGCCATTGCCAGGTTAATGATGTCTAAATATATTTTATATTGGGGAGAAAATGCTGGAGATATGACCCTATTAATTTTGTGGTTTTGTGGTTTCACAAAGCTTTCATAAGCTTTATATGGCCACACATGCTGGTTGATATAGATAGTTCTATAATAGCAAAAAATGGGTTCCATAGAATTAACATGCCATTCAGAAAAGTGTTTAACCTTTATCAAACTATTTATTTTATAGTTAATAATAAATTAAGGGATTTATCCACATGGTAGTATATTCCGGACCTTTTATTGTTCCTCATTGCCTACCTTTCCTTATTGTTTAGCCAAGAGTAAGCTTATGCAAAGTAGCCATGGCTGTTTCCTATAAAAAGTTTTTGACCTCAAGAAATCCGAATGCAGCGACTCTGATTTGTCATCATGTAAATTTGTGTATGCAATCAAAGTAATCAAGCTTTTTGAGAAACATTTTATTTCTTACTGGATTGAGTCTAATTGAGTTTAAATAATTAGCTATCATAGTACCATTTGTTTTGTACCATGTTTTGGTGAAAACTCTGCTAGTAAATCCGAAATAGTTATTGTGCTATACTGATGCAAAACCATATAGTTGTGCACTGGGATCTAAGACTTGCTCAAAATAAATGCAATTGGTGAAATAATAGCCAGCTAATACAGAATATTGTGACATGTTCAGTCATTATGTTTTTGCATCACTCTGTACAACATATACTGTAACAATTACATTACAGTTGACTTGTAGAGTTGTGAGCATGATGAAAATCACATGTCAGTAGCTCATGATTTAGGCAACTCTTAGGTGAGGTAGTGACACAGTGGTGTTTTTGTCCTGGTAGACCGGTCGTATGTTAAGGACCAGCAGGCTGTGGAGCGGCTCCAGGAAGCCATGCTGGAGGTGTTGAATAAGTTCTGCAAGCTGAAGCACCCTCAGGAGCCGCAGCACTTTGCCCGGCTGCTGGGCCGGCTGACCGAGCTGCGTACCTTGCACCACCACCATGCTGAGATGCTGGAGTCATGGCGCATGAGTGACCACAAGTTTAACCCGCTGCTCTGTGAGATCTGGGATGTACAGTGACTCAATGAGGAGATTGGGAAGGACGCAAGACATAATAAAGACTTTTTTTCTTCTGCCAAAGATAGGGTTTTATTTCCTGGGTGTTGATGTGTGGCTCTAATTTGGACAGTCTGAGCATGTTGTCAACCCTGTAGGTCAGTAGTGACTGTAATAAACCTCATATGGTCGTCTATGTCACTACAACACTTGAGGAATGAGATTTGTATGATATAATTGCGAAATAAATGTGATTGTTCATTTTTGTGTGGACTTGTAAACGTTGCAGTGTGTTATAAAATTATTTATTATTATTATTATTAATATTATTATTAGTAGCATTAGTAATAGGTATAGCAGTAATATTATAGTTAACAAGTTACAGGTAAAAATCACTTAGACAGTCAATGTACACCGTTCAAACAGCACAACCAACATCCTGGCACGTTTTTTTAACATGTCCTTTCATGCACTACGATCAAATAACACACACGACCATCTATATCAGTTATAGTTTGGTGTAAAATTAAATGTACCCATTTGATATTACCTGGTGTATAGCGGGTGGTGTAAGTATTAGCTCACTCCAGACCTGATTGCACTAACATCAGATAACAAAGAACATTAGCCGATAAGGGGCTTTACATATTTTATGTATTTTCCAACTTTCTTCTTCCTTAACATTTTTTTTCTTATACGAGGGTGTGACAATAGGCTAATATCAACAGACTTTAGTATACTCATCTACGTATACACAGAGCCCTCCTCCTATATTTAAAAGCTCTGACTCCTGATGTTTAGAGAAATAATTTTCATGGCATTGCCAAGCACCACTATGGAAAAGCAGCAGAAAGAAATCGAATTCAGGTATTTGATCTGCACATTAATTAACTGTCTCTTTATTATCATTTTAATTATGAGTTAGTTACACTTGAATCAATATCAGTTAATTCTATGCACTAAGAAACTTGAAAAAGGATACAAATTATTTACACAATTAATTAATTTGATAATTATTTAACTAACTTTATTTATCAATAGATGAAAATTTTTGACAAGAAAAAGCTTTTTTCTTGAAGGCATCAACACATGATACTTTTACCATCAATTTTTATAAATTATATAATAACAATAACAGTTTTATTTGGCACTGCTGTTAATTTGTGGTTGTTGTTATCATTAGCAATATTTTATTATTATTATTATTATTATTATTATTATTATTAATAATAATAATAATAATAATAATAATAATAAACAGGCGGCCATGGGATGCGTGCAGGGAAGTTCCAATCATTCAAGATGAGCAAAAACCCAAGAAATGACACTTGTGCACTTGTGCACTTGTGTTTGCTCTTGCATTATTGAGTAAGGTAAGCTGTGTTGTTTACCACTAAACAATGTATATCACTTTAAATGTTAGCACTAAGAAAATATGTTCACATGAATTTATCGTTCTGTTTGTGTAGTCATCATTTCTACTTTTGGTAACACTCGGGGGCAACGTCAGTGTGTGTCCCTGATGGAAACAAAGCAAGCGCTCTGCTGAGTATCGGGTGTGTGTTGGTTGGACCAAAAATTCTGCTTCTACTCAAGAGTCTATGGAAGTTAATTTTCAAAAGTGCGGTAAAACCATTCAAGAAAACAGTTGTGTGGGTAAGTGCATTTATTAGGATTATATGAAAATGAAAATGACTTTTGTTTGATTACCATCATATTGATCTTATGAACAATAACCATAAAAAAAGCCCTACATTGTTGTGTAATTCAGTGACTTTCACCTATAACATGACCAGAGAAAACGTAAGTGTCTATAACGGACCTGTTCATTTGTCTTCTAGGTGTTGTGTGTTTTGTTCTTGGTGGCACTTGGAGAGGTGGTTCTCATGGTGGGTGGCCATGCTATATTTTGACATTGTCACTAATGTGATGATCCTGAACAGTGTGAGCATCCTGTCAGCAGTGTTCCAAGTAGTCACTCAATATCCTGCAAAAAAGGAAAAGTGTTACATATTGTTACCCATCACTTCCATCATATTAATTCTTCTGGGCTATACCCTCTTCATAATAGGCTACTTGGTAATAGAAGAAACCATTTTTGTGGGAACCATATTTGTTTCGTTGAACTGGTGGGAGAACTACAGAACTCTGTTCAAATTTGAATTTCTGAAAACCATCTCTGAAGACATAGCCACATCCCAGAATGTGGTCTGCATTCTGTCTAGTTTGTTGAAAGTCCTGGTCACTGCAGCTGTGGTTGGAGGTAGTGTTCCTTTGTCAGACTGGACTGCCCAAACATTGATACCTACAGATGTCAGCAAAACAGTCTTTGGTTTGATGGCAATCCAGATAGCCTCTTCTGCAATGTGCCACTGGTTAGTAGCGGTGGCTTGCAAGATGCATGCCCTGCGTCGCTGTTTTGTTGTACCTGGCCTCTGTGGCTGTTCTGCTTCTGTTCTTGATTCCACTTGCCACTTTCCCCCACTTTTGCCACAACAGGCTTTTTGAAACCCAGAACGTCAGCACTTTTTGGCTTCATTCATTGATGGCCGACGTTACATGCACACTTTCCTCTCGCCGTATTATGTCAGAGATGAGTGTTGGAGAATTGGTGGTCCTTGGCTTGTGTGCCCTTAGCTGGTGGCTGGGTCTCATGCTAAGCACTGTGTACATCTGATTTCTGAAAATCCAGCACATAGAGAGAACTCAGGATCTCTTTGTGAAGCGGATGTATGAGGGGGCGTTTCTGGAGCAGTCCATGTTGCTCATCATACGTTTTGAGACCAGGAAGCAAAACAGTGTTGAAGGGTAAACACTGACAACCTAATCACAAAAAATTACTAAATATATAATAAAGTGTGAGATGCAGACAAAACATTCAATTTATGATTTGATTGTTGCCGTGTTTCTTCTCAGATCAAAAGACCTTGTGACAGTCTACCTATGTGCAACAATGTGGCATGAGACATATGATGAAATGATGAAAATAATAATCTCAATGTTCAGGTATTTTTTAGTCTACTATGCATGTGTTTGTGTGTGTGTACGTGTGTGTTTGTTTGTGTGTGTGTGTGTGTGATATAAACTCAAATAACAGCAGGTATTTTTGACCAGGCTTGACAAATTCCGGCCAAAAAATAACAACCACAATGATGCCTCCTTCGAGTTCCACATTTACTTTGATGATGCCTTCAAGGATGTGAATAATGGCAAAGTGCGGCATGTAAATGAATATGCTGAAGTCCTAGTGGAAGTAATCAGAGACGTTTACATGTAAGCATTACTTTATGACCTCTTTTAATCAAACAGGAAAATTGCTGAGATGATGGGTAAACATAAACCAATGCATATTTGGTCATGTATTGGCATTTTTAGTGAGGACGACCCATGTATATTCAAGAAGAAGCCCCATCTCCCTCAGCAGAAGATCATCAACACACAATATGGAGAGCGTCTGGAGTACACACTTCCTATAGGCAACATGATGATGGTTCACCTCAAGGACAAAAAGCTGATCCGTCACAAAAAGAGATGGTCCCAGGTAAGTTAATGACCAGCTAAGCAAGATATAATTAAATCCACTGTTTTACGTGAAGATATCCAAAATGTGTTTATTATGTTCTATTTTAAACAGATCATGTACTTATACTACCTCCTTGGTTGGAGACTCAACATCAAGTACTTTAAGATGTTTGACAAAGGTGAGAAGGTGGACGAACTAAGGAAGAAACTAAAGGTAAGGAACTGGAATTAGAGGAATTTCAGCACAACTGAAAATACTTGATTCAATCTGCTGAGTGTCTTTTAAAGAGGAAAAAAAAGATAATCACATACTTTTAAAATAATTTTTAGATCATCATAAGAAAACTCACAGGCAAAATTAACAGGGGTTCTCCAGGGATTCTCAAACCTTTTGCAGCCACGTACCCTGTCAGTATAGAAACATTTTCACAGAGCCCCTTATGATGGCAGCACAGATCATTTTATAAATGTAATTCAACTATTAAAATATTTGGGAAATATATACCACCATAATTATTTTTGTAGCCATTAGAGCTTTTTATTCATGTACTTTCCACACACACCCACCACACACACACCGCAGTTAGTCTAGCCTAGACTAGCCCGAGTCACATGAAGAAGATTTTATTATTGTTTTTAAATCTAGGAAACTCTACATTTTAATGGAAGCTAAAATCTGGCTCTTTGATACACACACACACACACACACACACAAACCACACATACACACACACACACACACACACACACACCCCACACACACACCCCTACACAATCACACACACACACACACCACACACACACACACTCTCACATACACACACACACTCTCACCCCCACAGACGCACACCAAACACACACAAACACACACACACCGGTACACACACACACACACACACCACACACACACACACTCACCCCTACACACACACAGACATACACACCACACATACACCCCATACACACACACGCACACACACACACACACCACACACACACACCTACACACACCCTGACACACACACACCACACACAAGTCGATTGATCCGGGAAATTTTCAAGAGGCTCACGTGCGATCAGAAGCCGATACATTACAGAAAAAGACACGCGGATCCTTTTTGATGCGGCTGATGTGGCTCATCGCTGAGCGGTTTCTCATTAAGAGGCTAACTGTATTTCTATCTGATTAACCCATTTTAAAGTGCTCATGTTGTTTACACGTGGATACATTGGCAAGCCAATACACTACAGTTTCTGACAATTTTGTTTTCGTTTTATGTATGATAAAATCTCATGAATATGAAAAATGGAAGAGACGATGAAGTTAATCTGATTTTGCTGAGCGGCAGAGTGCGCGAACCCAGATTGTCAAAACATTAACACAGCAAAGCGATAACGGTAAAAAAAGGTTAAAAGCAACAGAAAAGAGTAACATAATAAAAGTTCTGCGCTTTTGGCTCCTCATGCCGAGGACGAAATTTTTCATGAATGGTACAGACTGGCCGGGACGCGTCATTCATGAAAACATTTTGTCCAGAATGATGACTCCAAAATTACTATGAAAGTTTTATAGCGTGAGCGTTGTTAATATTAACATTAATACCCAGAATGCCTCTTTTTTGATTGCAGTTTTATTTATTATAAATCTGATTTAAGTCATATATCATACTGGCTTCATTTAACTTGGTATTGCTTTGCAAGCAAGAATACAGGGGACAGGGGCTGCAAATTAGCTATAGCTAGAAGTCCTATGTACATTACATGTGTTACATTGTATGTAACAATGTTTATCTGTATTGTCCCTGTCAAATAAATAAATTAAATTCAATTAAAATCATGTGGGCTTATATTAATTGCTCATTAGTCACACGGTTACTTTTTCTGAAATTTGTATAAGCCCACCACACATGTATACACAGCCTTTGGTGGCCACCCTGTTAATGCCTTTGTACCCTCCATGGCCCCCCCATGAAAAAAATCTTAGAACCACCCCTGCATATTTCGATCATACCTCTGGAGCTCAGATTATAATTGAGGAGCAGGAGGAGGCACAGGGGTAGAACTGGCTGGTGAACTATCACAGGAAGGTTCTGCAGTGCTAAGTCTCTGTTCTTGTCTGGCCTCTCTACCAGGGCCCCTGGGTGGTTCACTGTTAAATCCAGAGTTGACTCTGCTGGATCCACATTCTGGCTTTGTTTTTTCTGTGGTAGTTCACATGTGAATACAAATCCTGGTCACTGCAATGAAAGTGCCGAACTCTAACCTCTAGACCACCCAAGATGACAGGGAATAAATGTGAACCAAGTTTCAGAGATCATGTGGGAGGCAATGAGAAAAGAAAAAATGTTACTTGAGTCCATGATGGAAACAAAAATCTAAGGCAAACTGATTCCAAACACACAAAGGCAGAAATCATAATTTAAAATAAACAGGCAAAGGATCTAACACGAGTGAAGAAAGTCAGAGATCTCGATAAAAAAGGCTTTTTGAATTAAGAGCAACACTAACAAAGGTTAACTCAAAGACTGAGCAAAGTACAATGACCAAAATAAGTGTTTCAATAAAGCACAATTAACAAGTTATAGGTAAAATAAATCAGTCTTAATTAAGGAATAGTCTCTCTCTCACAGGACCCCCTCACTTGCCCTTCTGACATTTCAGGAGACAGAGGTGAAATTCTTGAATGAGGTTGGGGTCCAATTGACCCTCGTTCCAGCTGTAGGTTGACCAAATCTCTGCACCAATGAAAAGCACATCTTGCTTTCCTGATCCTGGAACCATGGAAATTGGAACCCAAAGTAGAACTTGTAGGGGGACATGCCTGTGGAAGAGCCGTGTAAGGTGTTGTGTGTCTACTCAGCAAACAGGATGTGACAACTCCAGGTGGAAGGGTTGATGGAAGCTAGGCAGTGTAGGGTTCTTTACAATTCCTAATTGGTTGTCTTACTTTGACCATTTCACTCTGTATGGAATCCAGAAGAAAGGCTGACTGATACCGCAACAAGCTTGTAGAACTTAGTAGTAAATAGTGGGCCTTGATCAGAGACAATGTCATGTGGATGGCCAAATACTCTGAGAACATGTTAGCACATGAGTTCTGCAGTCTCTCGGGTTGTGAGAAATGTGGGCAGCATGATGAAATGACAGGCTTTAGATAATTGTTCACCTAGGATGACTAAATTGTTTGTAAGAGGTAATAAAATTCAAAGGTATGCATGACCAAGGTCATTTTGGAATAATCTGGAATAAAGTAGACCCTGAGAAAGTAAGCGAGAGTCCTTACTCTGTATATAAGCGGTGATGACACAACAAAGGCATGTACACCTTCCTCCATATTGGACAACAAAACTGTCTTTAGGATGTTCAAAGTCCAATGAGGTGGGTGGAATGCCCCCATTGCAATACTTAGGTCTGTAATTCCTAGGATCTGGCCTGCTGGACCACTATCTGTATGCCCCAGGAGACTGGGGCCACAATTTTGGAGCTCAGAACAATAGGCTCAGGGTCTGCCTCTTGTACTGGAGAAGGCATGTAGTTGAGAATCTTGGAATCTTGTGTCATGAGATTGGATAAAGTTGAACTAGCCAAAGAACTGAGCCCACTGGGCTTGACAGGAGCTCATCAGTTTAGCTTATTGAATGTCTTCTTGTGGTTGGGCCACAAAACAAAAGGTTGTTGGGCCTGGTCCAGGCAGTGCCTCCACTTCACTCTCCTCTTCTAAGGATATTTTGATGGTAAACAGTTCCCTGACAGCACTGCTCCCATTACCACATCTGTAAAATCACATGAAACATCTATAAAATTTGTCAAAACAAAGGAATCATTGCACTTGCTTGATGGTGGTGGGTTGTGGCCAGTCTCTGACAGTGCAAGTCTTCTTGATCTCTGTCTGGAAGTTGCCTTAAGAGATGACAAATCCCAAGAAGAAAACCTCGGAGACATAGAACTCAGTTTTGACATTAAGGAGTTTGTGAAGTAGCCGCTGGGGGACTTGTCCGATATAAATTTATGAATGTATTTGACTTGTTGACTTGAAGAACACCAGTGTCATCAAGACAGACAAAGATGGAACACTTTTATGTGTCATGGAGAACAGTTTTGATGAGGGATTGACGGAGGGCTGGGGTGTTCATTAAGGGCATTACCAAGTGTTCATAGTAACCAGAAGAGGGTATTGAATCCCGTCTTCCACTTTTCCACCTTTTCACCTGATGTAAACCAGCTGGTAGACTTTGCTGGTATGCCCAGCTTGGTGAAGATGTTTGCCCCTGGAGCAGCTTGAACTACGTGGGAATCAATAAAGTGGTTCCTTACAATGATTTTGTTCAGTTAATGATAGTCAAAGCAGGAAAGAAGAATCCTGCACCCACAGGACAGGAATATGGGTGATTGACCCCAACAAAAAGGGCTTTCTGGATGTATTAAGGTACTGATGTCTGTGAAGCTACTTTTGAGATGATCTGTATTGCAAAATCACTATAAATATTCTCTTCAGTCTCCATAGCCACAGACTCTCAGGGGCTGAGAGAGGAAAAAATATTGTCACAGTTGAAAGCTATCAATCTTAATTAGGGAACAAAGTCTCCTGCTAGTGGCCACCAGAAGAATTGAGCAGACACCTAACAGAACCCTCCTCTTCTAGGAACGTCTCCTGAGGACGATCAGGTTGACGGTGATGAAATTCTTGAATAGGTTTGGGGTCCCAAATATCTCATACCCAGAAGTGTTTTTCTGGCCTTTACCACCTCTTCCAGTCCACCAATTACTGGAGATGCCTGTGGACCCTTTGAAGCACTAAACACAAAAAGTCTCCCTCTAGTGGTCACCAGAAGAATTAACCAGATTCTTAACATAACATTTTACTGTACGTCATGGTGTTTAAATGAGAGAAACACAGAATCCTCGTCATGGTGTTTAAATGAGAGAAACACAGAATCCTCCTGGGTTTTTTTTCTTCTCACTCTCTGTCTCTCTCTCTCTTTGTCTCTGTTTTTCTTTCTCTTTTACTGTTTTTCCTTCTGGTGTTATGCATATGTTTTGAAATGAAGGCTTCTCACCATGTGAATGCTAATTTTGAGTGATGTAAGAGGACTTGGAGAGTAAATATATCTTGTGTGTGTGTGTGTGTGTATGTTTCTGTGTGTATGAAAGAAACTGATTAAATATGCATGTATGTGAGAGACTGATGAAAAAACAGCTCCCTGTTCGCCAGTGTGTGTGAATATTAAAAATGTAGAAAACATTAAACAAAACCGGTCCTGCATTATTTCTTCTCTGATACAGCATTGCTGTCTCTCTCGTTCTGTCTCACTCTTTCTGTCTGTCTCTTTCCCTCTCTCTTTCTGTCTCTCTCTTTCACTGCACAGCTGGTTAATCTCTCTGTTTATTTAGGTTTTCACTCCTCAGGGTCATTTTAAAATGTCAAGTTTTATTAGATCGAAGCTCCTAATCTTGTGTTATGGGTATAAATTTGCTTCTCTATTCATCTGAATGGTGGGAAATCCCTCAGCATGTACACCTCTGTGTGTGAGGCCACGCATATGACATCATTAGTTCCATTAAGGTCACATGACTCTTAATGGAGTTGTAAGAGTAAAGATAGCTATGTTATCTTTAAGAGCACTTTCACACCTATTAGTCCATTTGTCGAGTCCAGATCAATAGTTATGTGAATCTAGCGGTATCTGTGTACACTGTCCCAAACCACATGTCCCTTTAAAGGTTTCTCGACATTAATAACTTCTTTTGAACACTGTCGTTTGATTTACAGCCACTGTGTGTTCCTAATTCTTGCATGTTTTATTTATTTATTTATTTATTAATTAATGAACAGTACACATTCCTTTTAACCATGACCTTCTTCACCTTCCTCCAACACATCTTTTTTTAGACATCAGTGTCGGGTCGCAGTTTTTCGTAGTCTTTTAGCCTTAGAAAATAACAGCCACCGTCACTCACCACTTTAGCAGGTTGTTATTTTTTACATTTTCCATTTCTATTAATCTCTATTAACATACCATGGCAAAAAGAAATGAAGTGCTCAAACATATGCGGTCATGTTTTAAGAGAAATCCAGTTTGGCTCAAGGCCTTGAGTGTGTTTAGTCTTTTTTCTCTCGACCCTCTCTGGCACTTTGCTATGGCTTTGTCATTTTATTTTTCTTCCCAGAAGCACTTGACTTAAGCAACAGAACATTGAGGGAGTGTGTGTTGGTGAATAACATCGCAGCTGTGATTGGGTCACAGTGGATCATCACAGCACCAGACTACACACCACCTCGACTGTTCTGCCACTTTTATAGAAGAGTTCTAAAGACAAAGTAAAGGGATTAAACAATAATACACTGTTTCACATTTCTCTTTTTAATATCAGCGATTTCTTCTGCCAAAAAAGTAGTTCCACCACGGGTGAATTGTTGCTGTTACAGTAATAAAATGGAAACCAGTGTAACTAGCTCTACTTAAAAAAATTTTTTTTTAACATTAGAACATTGACTAACTGCTGCTAAAGCTAGCTAGCATTAGCTTGCTATTAAATAAGCTAGCTAACGTTGCACCTACGGGCTGTCATTAGAGTATATAGCTATCTAGCTAACAGCTCCATGAAGTAAGGTATTCAGCATAGCTAGCTGACTAGCGTAACACTCATTGCAGTAGCGAAACATAAATATCTAAATAGCTAGTTAACTAATATCACTCTTTAAAAGTATTAAATAAAATAAGGTATTTAATAAGGCAGCGCTACACAAGAGGCTATCAGAACCTAGAACGCTAACTCAGCACACACGGCTCCTTCTTTCTTTTATTTCTTGTTGTTTGTCTCTTTGTGGAAAATCTCCTTCTGTCCATCTATCTTTCTCATTTCATGCATTTGATTCTCTCTCTTCTCTTAGACGTTTACACCATTCATCTTTTCCTAATCATCCTTTCTTATTTCTCTTCTCCACTGCTGTGTCCTCTCGTCTTTCATCATTTATCCTTTCATCCTGCTCTCTCTTCGTCCTCCATCCTCCCTGCTCATCCTCTATTTTTCTTTCTTTCATTTCTCATCCGTATGTGAAATGTGTGTGCATGTTCAGTGTGACCTACAATATATTTATCTCTCCTGTTCACACACACACACACACACACACACACACACACACATCTGTGTGCTCGCATTTCTCCACAGTGGCTGTTAACAAAATTACAGCCTGCAATGGAGGACAGTTTTCTCTCTCTCTCGTTCTCTCTCTCAGGCTGTCTCTCTTTCCTGCAGTTATTCCTCACAGACTGAAATTTATCTCATCCCAAATCACAGTCAGCTTTGTGCTGATGTTAAACTTTTATATTGCGATAATTGCTAACAATTAATCAGGAATTGTAACATCACCAAATTATATTAAAGTGAATGATGTTGATCTGGAGCTGCTTTCATTGGGCTATAGAAGGTCAGTGAATTAGTCCATATATGGAAATGGGAGTGACTCTGAGAAGTTGTCTTGAAGGCTATAGATGGGAATGTGGGTGTGTCTTTGAGTCCATATATGGAAATTGGAGTGGCTCTGAAAGGGCATGTCTTGAAGGCTATAAATGGGAATGTTGGTGTGTCTTTGAGTCCATATATGGAAATGTAAGTGGCTCTGAAGGCTATAGATATGAAAATGACAGAAAATAATTCTGAGAAAACTTCTTGAAGTGCAGACTCTTAAAACTACTTTGAGGGCCAGGTCAGAACACCCATCAGCCCCACTCATGGACACGCCCATCTGTCTCATTTCAGGACACGCATATCTGCCCACTCAAAGACACGCCCATAAGCCCACTCAAGTGCACACACATCTGCCCACTCGAGGTCACGCACATCTGCCTATTCAAGCACATTATAATTATAATTGATTATGATTATAATTTCATTTATAATAAGTGCTTTAGATGCAAATCTAATATTTAGCAGTCCTAGCTTTAAATCAAAGGTGCAGGCAGTGCTTTAAGTATTCATTGTTTTTATGGTAATTAGATTACTATAACAAACTTTCTGAGAGGTTCTGTATTTTTGTTTAGCTCAAGGGACAGACACAGTCTCAATAGTGTGGAACCTGACTGACGTATCAAGGCAGCTAGCAGATGGTCGGTTTAGCCTTTTTGTCTGCTGCCTGGCCCCGGCTCTGGATTGTCTGAGCGATTAACAAAGCCTTTCATAAGACTATGACCTATGCTACAAGAAATGAGAGCAGCACCTTCCCGAGTGGGGTGGATACCGTCCCGCCCTAAAAGGCCAGACTTGCCCTCAAAAGTAGCCCAGTTATCTATGAAGCCCACGTTGTTTTCAGAGCACCACTTGGACATCTAGCAGTTCAGCGACAATAACCTGCTGTAGGTTATATTGCCACGGCGCATTGGGATGGGGCCAGAGCATAGTACGGCATTAAATGAGAAACGTTTTCAGAATACATTTAGAATTAAAATACATTTTTAAAAGACACATGTGAAACAGCTAAGTCACACTGTTTCTCTGTGTTATTGGCGAGGGAGGTTCTAGGGGTGTCCAAGGGGAGCCAGTACCACTGTATCTTGGACACCTCCGTTGCCCCCCTTAATATGAGGTTATTTTACTAAATCAATATCTGCTATTAGTGACATGATAAATATGGACAGAATGGAGTGGGCTGAAGTTTTCCCCAATGTATTTAGCCATGACGTGTGCCGGCCAATTTGTAAGATATTCCATGTCATTAAAATTACTTGCGTTTTGGGGCTCCCAAGTGGCGCAACAGTAAAGCGTTTGCCCTATCATTCGGCGATAGCTAGTTCGAGCCCTGACACAGCCATCTGTGGCCAGGAGCCCAAGAGAGCATAATTGGCCCCTCTCTCTGGGTGGGAGAGATGGCATTACACTTTCTCTCTCCTGTCGATTAAAGCGGCACCAGCCAATCGTGGGTGTCTGTGAGCTCATGCATACGGAAGAGTTGGGTCTTTCCTCCGAGCACGCGAGACTGCCCTGTCCCATTGCATGAGCAGCAGTTCGTAAAGATGCGATAGTTGGCATCTCTGTGATCAGGAAGGTGAGGAGTATAACATTCCTCTGGCTCATGGTATGATATAGCAGAGTGTCTCTCTCATCTCATTGTGGGGCAACATTGTGTAGAACTCCACAAGCCACAATAATATCACATGCTCTCTATGGGGTGACCCTAAGCCCAATCAGGCACTAGACCCTGACCTTGAGGATGTCTATAATCATCTTGACCCTGACTCTAGTCCTGCAGTGGGACAGGTTCATGCTCAAGAGAGGTATTCACAGAGGGCAGGCAGGGATACCCTCTGTCTCCAAGAAGGAGGCCATCAAATTGTCCTTACATACATGAGAGGAACAGTTTAGTTTATATACAATTGTGTTAAGTTAGACTCGACTTTGAAACATTGTCCTTTCAAAAGTGACAAAAGCTGTGCAAATTTGTTGCACATTGTGGACTCATGATAAATCTTTGAGTCATGGACTGAGCTTGACCTTTTGTCTTTAATATTAGTGATTATATGAGTAACCTCACATATTAATTTGACAGTGGAGAATCAGAATCAGAAACAGAATTAGGTTTATTGCCAAGTAGGTTTTCACATACAAGGAATTTGCTTTGGTATGTTGGTGCATAACAATAAACA
>JAOUQW010000034.1:22608330-22625102 GCA_028565825.1 Olivaichthys viedmensis | reverse complement strand
GGGATAAATAAATAAATAATAGGGAATAATGTTATAATAAAAACAACTGTCAAGAATATATTAAAGAAAAGAAAAAATAAAGAATGGCAATTGCATTTAATTTGTAATTTAAGGGCACATTAGCAAAAAAAAAAGAAAAGAAAAGAAAAACATCTTTGTCCTAATTCACTACTGTTAAAAATGCATGGGCAGAGGATTTAGATCTCTTCACATGGCTTTCTTTTTCCATTGATCTGGAAGGCTGTAGGATGGAAAAAGTGGCAGTCATTCACTTGTCTCATCAAATGGAGGGTGGGGGGGTGGTGGGTAACTTTTTACATTTTTCTTTTAACCCTTTTTTTTCTTTTTTTCTTTTTTTTTTCTTCCTCTCATGATGCTGTTTGTTTGAGAAGCAGCTGATTAGCCCCCGATTAGACAACACCCTTTCTGGCAAATTACAAAACTGCTCCCCTTTTTAGATGATCCAGAAGGAGAAGAGAGAAAAAAACAAAGAAAGAAAGAAAGAAAGAAATATTCACATGAAACAAAAATTATGACTTTGGAAAGGATTCGACTAATTTAACATGGAATTAGCCTTCCACCATCACGTTAACTATCATCACCGCTGATCGTGTAGACTCTAACATAGGCGTTTATTCTCTATCTCATTTTCACTGCAGGCGAAATATGAGATTGTACCATGAGTTTTAGTATAACAATTCTGTTACTGTATTCGGTGTTAGTATTTTATTTTTCTTTCATGCCATCGCTGTACTAATTGCACTCTCTGAACTCCACCACTGATGTGCTCCTTCTTCTGTGTGTGACACAGTCCAGTGCATTGAACTTCATTTGCTGTTTCCTTCCCTTTAGCCTTTTCTTTTGCAAACTTAGGCTGAGTTGGGACTAGTAGTGTGTGATTGGTGAGGTGTTTTTGAGGTGGGGTGCGCAGGAGCCTACCGCGATCAATGAATGCTTTATCACCATTTCCCAGATCTGTCTTTGCTTTGAAACGTCTCAGTTCACTGTACGTAAATTCCTTCTTTCTAAAGGGGAGAACGATTTCCTGCTTTCCGAATGACATGAAAACAGCCCACATACTTTTTGTTCTTTCTGTAAATAAAATCTGTTGATTAATAAGATTTGTGGCGTCATTATTCAGCCCAGCTATATACAGATACAGTAATTGGTACTGTGACCTGGCTCTTTGGTGTATAAAGATGTGATTTTTATATTGCAGTGAAGACCTGAGTATCTTATTTTGAATAAAACTGAGAAGAAGTGTTTGGTGTTCCATCCTACACGGTTTCAGAAGACCATCATTTTCAACAGCAAGTGTAAACTGGTCCTGGACAGTTTATAAAATGAAGGTTACGAGAAAAACGAGCAATAAACTCGTGTTTAATTTGAAAGAGTTTAACTGTAGAGCCTCGTATTCCAGCTGTTGAGGCAATGATGTCTGGATCCATCGCTTAAGGGACATCTGTCTTTCTTTCAGCCAATCACAGTTAATGGGGTGGGGCCTAAAACGTGGCACGATGGGTCTAAAACGGCATACTACTGTACTAAAAAAGTAGACCTACAATTTTGACACAGTATTTACTATTTAGTACGGTGTTATGCTATATTGGAGTGAGGAGCCATTAATTAAACAAATTTATTTTCACTAACCAATGTTTACTTAATGTTAATGTTCGCTCCCTTACCAACCCTAGCATGTTGGATAACTTGGCTAACATCAGTGAACAAGTTATGTAGCAGTTAATGTTAGCCAAGTTAGCTAACATCTATCTTTAGTTAGCTAACTAGTATTAACCAAAACACCAACTAGTAGTTAACAGATCACTAATTGTATATAATTGATATGATTTGATTGTGGATATGTAAATTAATCAACATTAAGTAAGGAATAAAACAGACAGGGCATATACTTACCCGTTTATACTTACATTTAATGTTGTGGAACGTCCGCGAAACAAGTTAGTTCATGTTATAACGGCTGTAAACAGTCTTTCCCTCAGTCTCGCTCGCTTTTCTCAATCTCAAAGTTAATAATACAGCTTTTCATGTTACCGATAAACCACAAAGCACAAACTCCTTTGTCCTGAAGACTTTCCCACGGCGGAAAATTTTAAGGAACAGCTTTACCTCTGACTGTTACAAAGCACTGACACCGGAGTCTCCTTCCATACATGTTAAATACACCTTCTCCTTACAGAAAGCTTCAACACAGCAATGATTATACGGTTGTCTTTGTTAAATAACACTTTTTAAATTCCGTTTATTGTTAGGCTTATGATGTGGGCAGTCCCTGTGAATTAGTTGTTACAATAGAAACCAAACATGTTAGAAAACGTGCAGATTAATATATACACTTGTGATTTGCCTTGCAGCCGGTGTTCTGACAATCTATCCTACCCATCGAGACGCCCTACCACGGGGGTCCTGCGCATGCGTACTTCACTTTTGCGGCAAGTTTCGGGCTTTAATTCACGTTTCTTCTTAGTTTTTTTGTGATGGCACAATTTTTTCTGCATAAGGTCACGGTAATAAAGTAGAAAAGTAGCACAAAATATTGCGGTATTGTTTGACGAACACCTATATCCGTGCTAAAGTAGCACAACTCGATAAGGTAGCACGGTTTGTCAGAGCACCGGCACTACGTCATAGCCGTGCGGTTATAGAAAATTTATCAACACCTTCTGACCAATCAGAATCGAGAATTCAACAGCGCTGTGGTATAACTGACGTCAACGTTGATAGAAACCTTGATTATCACTTAATCATTTCTTTGACTTTTGTGTTCTAACTTAAAGAGAAACTCAAGCAAATTTCATGAAACATTTAACAAAACCATAATCTTATTGTCTTATCTCATATTTTGATCATTTCTGACTTTTTCCTTTTGTATAGCACTGCATGAAAAGCAACATTTCCAGGAATGTACGAACCTCCACACGTCCCGTCAAATTCGATCTGATGACAGAAAAGCATTCAATAAATTAAAATGTGCATAAATTAATAAATGCAGAAAATAAAATAAAAATAATTATGCAACACATAACATCATACATTTTCAGTTTTTAGGCTTTTCTTGTTATTCATTAATCTATAAGTGTTTATTAGTAAGGCAAAGTCTATTAAAAAAAGAAAAAAGGCCAAATTTGGGTATCATTGTGAACAATTTGCACTTATGTATATAATATTTACCCATTAAAATCATAATATTCACAATGTATTCAATATCTGGATCTTTATATGAGAAGTAGCATATGACATCACACAACATTAAATTAAAATTAGCATTTGATTTCCTGGCAAAGAAAGTCGAAAAGTCTAACCAAAGGGACAATCAACAAAAATATGATGTAATGACTCATTCTCCACTTGACAAAAGCTGCAGCTGAGATTGCTGTTTCCATATTTAGCTATTATCTCATTTGTGGGGTATACATTGTACAGAATCTTCAAATGGACTTCTATGGCTTTATTGGGGATGCAACATTTGTAGAGTAAAAGCCATGCTTTTTTCCAATCAATATTTGTGATTAACGCATTCCAAAAGTATTTTCCTGGGGGGTGTAATACGTTTTCTTGAATGAAATATGTTTCTTATTGATTTATTACTACAATTTAAATCATAAACACTAACACCTTCCACTAAGAATTGCTCCTTCCTCACCACATTCCCAAATGACAAATGACACTTCATTAGCTGAACCACCCCATTGGGTATTGCTTTTATAACGAAATTAAATTCCTTATGAACAACGGGGAAGCCATGTCTAGTCATAAAGTTGGAATAAGACTAGATTTCCATTCTCGTCAAACAAATCAGACAAATAATCTATGCCTTTATTATGCCAGTTTTCAAAGAAAAGGGATTTGTTCTTTTTCAGGATTAATTCATTATTCCATAACTTGGCTTTGTGAAGGGAGAAGTTGTGAACAAAACAAAGTTTCCAAGCTAGAAGGGTCTTTTCATGAAATTTCGAGAGTTTCACAGGGAGTTTGGAAGGAGCGAAGTTGCAGGACAGCAGAAATTTCAGTCCACCCATAATTTTAAAGATATTGTGAGGAATAAAGCACCATATGTAGTCTGGTGAGTTAATACACCTTTTAACCCAATTGACTTTAAAAGTGTTATTAACATCAAAAATATCTAACATGTCCATTCCACCTTCTGCATTTTTTGCACATAAAACTGTCTTTAAAAAAAAAAAAGATAGTGTTTATTCCTCCAGAATTACATTTTTTTTTTTTTACATTATTTTATTAATTTGTTTGCAAGTTGTATCGTGGACAAACATTGACAGCGCTGGGTATATAAAGCGTGATGACCCTTCTGCTTTGGTCAACAGGACTCTACCGAGAAAAGACGGGTCTATTTGAAGCCAATTATTAAGCATTAGCTTTGTTTTAATAAGCCTGGTTGAGAAATTCATTTCATTGTCTGACATTATATTTTTTGGAGATATGAATACCAAGATATTTGATGTCATCTTTAATGGGAATATTTTCCAGTGAGGTTTCTTAATTATTATATAAACAGAGGATTTCACATTTGGGAATATTTAGCCTCAATCCAGAGGCTTCAGAAAATGAACCAATAATATCCAAAGCTTTAGCGATATGGTCTTTACTACACAGAAATAAAGTTGTATCATCTGCAAGTTGTGAAATACAGAGCTCTTTCCCAAATATCGTTAAGCCCTTAATGTCAGAGCTGTTCCGAATGCATAAAGAAAGTAGTTCTACAACTGTTAAGAAAAGAAAGGGTGATATCCAACAACCTTGCCGAACTCCACGCTTAATATGAAATCTATTTGAGGTATGAGGCAGTAGAATAACCGAGCTATTAATATCTTTATGAAACATTTTAACTACATTAATGAAATTTGCACCGAAGCCAAACTGTTCTAAAGTTAAAACCAAGAACTTATGTTCAATGGTATCAAACGCTTTGTAGAAATCCAAAAATAATATAACAGCATCCGAATCAATGTAGTGTGTATAATCTAGAAGATCCAGAACAAGTCTGATATTAGAACTGTCTTTTAGGCATAAAACCTGTTTGACTTTCATTGATAATCTCAGATAGGCCTGATTTGAATCTTTTGGCATAAACTAGGGATATAATTTTATAATCTACATTGAATAGAGGAATTGGTCTCCAGTTGTCTAGGGAGAAAGGATCTTTCTCTGGCTTTGGGCTCAAGGCAATAAGACCCTGTTTCATGCTTGTGGACGTTTCTTTGTTATTAATGCATTGCTTATACATTTCAAACAAGGGTATTTTAATCATCAATTTTTCAAAAATCCTAGATGAAAGGAGAATCTTGATTGCCAGACTGCGAGTGTTCTCGGGTTGGACGCTCTCCTTAACGCGATTTAGCCTGAGCCCCCATCTGCCCCCCATCTGCCCCCCATCTGCGCCTGCAACTATTCACCTCCAAAAAGCTGAGATTTCAGTGCGAGGGGGGTCTTTTCAAGGAGCGTGATCAGAAAATGACTTCGCATTTGTCATTCGTCTTTTGTTTCGCTTTCATTCGCGCATTTTCATTCCGTCTAACCAGGGGCTTCTTCAGCCCAATCTGAGGCTTTGCCCAGCAGGAGGCTCGGTCCGGCGGGGCTGCAGCTGGACCCCACGCACGCACGCACTCACTCACTCCGGTTTTGGAAACTGTAGCCACGCGAGACACGGACACTCACCGCCGCTAGATGGCGCCCGAGCAGCAATACAAGTCTGACGTCTCGCTGTTAAAAGTCGCGCTGTCCACTACAACGCATGTGTAGAGCCAAAAAAGAAAAGAAAAGAAGAGCCGTTAAAGGTCTAGCCTATCCCCCCCCCCCTCCCTCGTACGACTGCTTGGGCATCTCGCAGCAGACTGCCTTGTGTTTTCAGCTTTTTAAAAGTCCTCTCTGTCAGTGTGTTCGTCCCGGCGGCTGCGCGGTGTAGAGGAGGAACAGCCGAGTGAAGTGCGAGCGGCGCGGAGGAGGAACAGCCGAGTGAAGTGCGAGCGGCGGGGTGTGGAGGAGGAACAGCGAGCGGTGTGGAGGAGGAACAGCGAGTGAAGTGCGAGCGGCGTGGTGTGGAGGAGGAACAGCCGAGTGAAGTGCGAGCGGCGTGGTGTGGAGGAGGAACAGCCGAGTGAAGTGCGAGCGGCGCGGTGTGGAGGAGGAACAGCGAGTGAAGTGCGAGCGGCGTGGTGTGGAGGAGGAACAGCGGAGTGAAGTGCGAGCGGTGTGGAGGAGGAACAGCGAGTGAAGTGCGAGCGGCGTGGTGTGGAGGAGGAACAGCGAGTGAAGTGCGAGCGGCGCGGTGTGGAGGAGGAACAGCCGAGTGAAGTGCGAGCGGCGTGGTGTGGAGGAGGAACAGCGAGTGAAGTGCGAGCGGTGTGGAGGAGGAACAGCCGAGTGAAGTGCGAGCGGCGTGGTGTGGAGGAGGAACAGCGAGCGGCGTGGTGTGGAGGAGGAACAGCGGAGTGAAGTGCGAGCGGCGTGGTGTGGAGGAGGAACAGCGGAGTGAAGTGCGCGCTGTGTGGAGGAGGAACAGCGGAGTGAAGTGCGAGCGGCGTGGTGTGGAGGAGGAACAGCGAGTGAAGTGCGCGCTGTGTGGAGGAGGAACAGCGGAGTGAAGTGCGAGCGGTGTGGTGTGGAGGAGGAACAGCGGAGTGAAGTGCGAGCGGCGTGGTGTGGAGGAGGAACAGCGGAGTGAAGTGCGAGCGGCGCGGTCGGACATGATGCACGCAGAGCACAGCGAAGAGCCACCATGGTGAGGAAGAGGGCACGAGCACGAGGGTTCCTGTTTTGCGTGAAGCACAAGAAATGTCCAGTGTATGAAGAGCCCGGAGTACTCGGGGGCGATTTTCTTTTGCTGGTTTGTGAAGCAGTCTCGGCGGAAACAGCATAGGAGCGCGTCGGGAAGAGTCGTCGTCGTCGTCGTCGTCTTCTTCTTCTTATGGAAAATCTCAGCAATTTGGAATACATGATGAAGTTCAAGCCCAATCAGACGAGGACGTACGACGGCGAGGGCTTCAAGAAACGGGCCGCATGCCTGTGTTTCAAGAACGACCGGGAAGACGAGGTATGCTCTGTGATCCCCGTTATGTCTTTTATGATGAGCCACAAATTACGATAAGACACTTGCGCTCTTCCCCCCCGAATAGTGAGCGTGTCGGAACCTCCGTGGCTCTTCACTCTCGTTCAACCCCTTAACAGTAGCCTCAGATCAAAACGCGCGTGTTGCACTTTACTTCTGATAGTCGCCCTGAAACGGATGTACTGTATCATGTTACCTGGGCATCCGCTGCAATGTCCGATCACAGCTTTAAACCAGTCTGTCATTTTTATAGAGGCGTGTCGGGCATTGGTGGAGTTTATTGGCAGAATGGTCCCACCACTGGAATCCCATTCACTCGGATACACCTGGGCAGGAACACTTTTGCACTGTTGGATCCACATGTACAGAAGTGAGCCGAGCCTGATCTCTTCATGCGGTGTGAGCCGAAAATCAAAATGTATAAGGCTGTAATGATACCAAAAGTCGCATACATACTAACTATATATAAACGTAGTAGGCCTGTCGTGTGGCTGTGACCTTATTTTGTGCAATAGTACGCCGTTTTCAAGGCCTTGAACTAGCTTGATGCCACGAATGAAGCTGAGAAACTACACACAGTGGCTTCCCACAACAGGTTATAGACGACAGACCTGCTGGTAAAAGGGCAGATTGAGCTCCACATTGATCAACTCTCATGTCACTTACCTGTGTCTTTGTAATATTGAAAGGTATGTCAACTGTTCTGGATTAAACAGCCCTTTAAGCTTTTGATCCTTATCTGTGCAGCGCTCTACAAGTTTCAACGCCAAGTGCATGTCTGAGTATTTGCTCAGCTTGCTTCTCTCGCTTAGTGAAAGTCCCAGCAAAACCGCGTCCCCATTTGGTGGAAGGTTCCAGATCAACTTTTCCTTCTTAATCTCCCCCCAGCGTTGTTACCTGAGGTGCAGCCTCCTGCCAGCTTATCCTCACATATTTCCCATAATTTACAGAAAACCCATAATTCCCATAATTACATGTGTTGATGTGATATAGCATAGACCTAGTGTCATATGGGCTCTGCATAAGAGAGCGGAGTGGGGAGGTGGAATGAGCAGGCTTGGGAATGAAGATTGCATCCTTGTTTCACCTCAGAATGGTCTTCAAGGGGAAGAAGAAAAAAAAAAGCAAACCTACTCATTTGCCCTGCAATGAGTAAACAGATGTGCTTGATTGCACGTATGCACAGGAGAGTAGAACAGTTGTTTTGAGTAATGCAGACCTTTGAGCAGATACTGTCGTCTGTACCTCGTAAATAAGGAAAACAAACCTGAAGATCAGCGATTGATGGACAAAATGATTTATTTAGCTTAACTTCAGAAAGCCGTGGTTTCGGGATCATTTAGTGAAATAAATTCTCTCAATGTTTAGTGCGTTAATTACGTACAACTGAGCAGTATTTACTTGGTTTCTAAAAAATAAAAAATAAATCAATAATACAGTTCCGTCAAATCTGTTTAAACATTATAAAATGACTTCCATATTTTCCCCTGCTTCTTTTGTAGCTTTTTTTGTTGTTGCAGCAAACCACAAAAAGACCGTCTGTTCTCCCCAAGCACTGGTTTTACTGTTCATTGTGTCCTGCTTGGGGCGATTCGGCCATCATTAAAAAGCCAAGGGGTACAACTAATTGTACAGGGTACTCTGTTACTTTCTGAAATCTCATATCCAGACCTGATTTATTAGAAAATAGAAATGAAACTACATGTATTTGGTTTAAATAAGAAGACAAAACTGTTTAACTGTTTTTAGACTGCGAGACTATTCCTTGCATGAGGCATGTTTGCCCACGTATTCCAGTGCCATTCAGCCCAATTTTGTGTGCTCGATTTGCTACTCCACAGGAAAAAAATATTTAGGATTAAATTAATGTCCTTTCGAGCGTGTTTAGTCTGCTCAGTGTTTATCTTCACACTGCATTTATAATTTAGACGCTTTAAACTCAGAATTACAATAAGCACAAGACTTGTTTCAGCTACTTTTAGAAGCCTAAAGTAAACTTTCATAATGATCCCATTTATGCAGTTCAAAGTTGTAATTGTGGATCACAATTATAACAAACCCTGCAAGATATGAATAGGACATCATCGCACAGACAAGAGTGACTGAAAAATGGCGTGTGTAACTGCAGTATTTACATTTTGGGCTGTGTGAAGTACGGCGCTCGCGTCTGAGAGTTCAGTTGTCTGACTCGAACACAAGGTCACTTCAGATTACACTCTTGCGTTTACAGTTGAGGCTCAGCTTAACATAGGACAGCACGCAGTTGTTAATTTTTAAAGCTAAAGCATTCTGAAGTGTCTCATTACAGAAATGAGCCTTGATTTATTTAAGATGCGGGGTGCCATGAGGGACTTGGACCCTGTTCAGCATAGTGAAAGGGCACAATCTTCTCCATGTGATTGTGAGAGGGAGGGGGGCAGCGAGGGGAAGCAAGTTACACTATGTGCTAAAGTACCAAGTGACCTATCGGCAGCAATTTATAGAACCAGAATGAAACCACTCATCGTCCCCTGACAGAATTCCTTTACCACCGTGTTAGTCTCCTCTTTTCTTTACTTTTCTTCTCTCTGGAGCGGGGGGGAGAGGCAAGAAAGTCACACCTGACCTCTGCCCCATCTGCCCCTCTTTCACACTGCACACTTTCCACCCTTTCTCACAGACACCTACTTTCTTACTTAGTCCACTACTGATAAGGTTGTGTGCCATGGCCAGCTGCAGCACTGCTCGTACGTCACAGCGTTCCTGTCCACCACACATTGAACACGCTACACGTGCCTTTGACGCAGATTTAATACAGTGGATTTAGTCAATCAATTTGCCCGTTCTCCCACATCCACCATTGTGTCATTTGATGAGTAGAAGAGATGGATCCAGAGGTGGCAACTGTTAGACTTTCATCAGATCACAAGAGTCTTTTTCTCTCACATACTTTATCAGATCTAATGGCAACAGTGGGCACGTTTGCATGCACGTTCATTTATCTCATTATCATCTCATCAGGTTCTTCAAATGGTCACGGTAACAGCAAACTACAATATCTTAAATCGGATTAATGCCGTTATCCGATGTCAAGAAATTCATTAAAGACACCTGGATTTAAATCCAATAATCGGGTTATTCGGCACATATACCGTTACTCTGCTGTCTTTTGTTATCAAGTGACCGTGTTATAAGGGTCTATCTGGGTTAAGATTGAATGGCAGATAAAACCTTATAATACTAAGGTCACGATCTGTGTGGAAACATGACCAGAGAGAGGGGAAAAAAATGGTCTATAAGAACTCCCAAATAAATATTTAGCAGTAAAGCAACTCAACAGCAAACTGTGACTTCGAGTCAATTGTGCTTCCAACCAACTGACAAGAAATGCATAACGTGATGGGTTAGACATGTATGTTAAGATGTGTATGTTCAGAAAATGAAATCATGTAATGTTACTCCACTACTCTGGTCGATAAAGTAGTTGATAGTTTTACTTATAAGCTACTTGATTTAAAAAGTATAAATGCTTCCACTTCGCTACAGGAAAATGTAATTAAAATAATGGGATTGCTACTAGCAACGCTACTAAAAGAAACCAGATTATTGACTGACTCATGTCGACCCGAAGTTTTACTATTTTCAAATTATATACTGTAAGTGCATGTTTACGATTGATTGGATATTTTTGCTAAAATCTGATGATTTTTTTTGCAGCAATCGGATTATTTTGTAAATGTAAACGCACTGAGTGAAATACAAGGCCTTACTTTCGTTGTAGCCACTAATTTAAAGTAAGAAAGCAAGATGACCAATACAGGTTCCAAGGTACTCCTGCCTTGTATCTACTCTTATTGGCCATTTTATTAGGTACACTAGGTTCACTGATGTGAGGTCAAACAACACATTTCTCAGTTTTAGTTTTGAATCAACGGTGCTGCATGGTATCAGTGGAAATGTATTTAAGAGCGTATTTTAATGTGATTTTAAATTGGGAATTAGTTGAAAAGTCAGTTTGCGTTTTAGCAATCAAATATGTATAAATTATGAATATTGTGGCATGTGTTTTTGTTTCCCCCCAGTGTCTTATTATGTAACAAGTAATTCCAGTGAATAAAAACAGCAGTAGAACAGCTATAGACTATACATAGAGTCGTCAGTTTAGGTCCATCTACCTTGTACTCATTGGCCATTTGATCAGGGATGCCTCACTATAGGTACACTTTGTAGGTCTACAGTTACCATCTGCAGCTCATCTGTTGCTATGTACAAAGTGTTATCTCCTCTCTACCCTATTCATCAATAGAAAGGGATCACCATAGAACCACCACTTTACCAGATATTATTTGGGCGGTGGATCATGCACACTACATGCTCTACGCACATCCGTGTATGCGCAGGTCCGTACGCCGGTTTCCACCATGACCCAATGAGCTCTTCGGAGGAAGATATAGTCATGAGATTAAAAAAAAGTCCTAGGCATGTTTTGTTTAAAACCGTTCACGGCAATGTCAGTCAAACTGCCTCTTCCTGTTCAAAAAAGGCGTTTTTTGGCCACCTGTATTGACGAAACGTACAAGACTCTCAAGCGAAAGCTAGAGGTCTGGCTCATGAGACTAAGTACTTATCATTGGAATAGATTTAATTTATAAGTATAAACTGACTTTTTAACTAGTTGACTTTTTTAAATCACCTTACATTGAGTTACAGTGGCAGCTTATCAGATAAATTTTTTACTGCTTCCATGCATCACCATTAATTTAAATATCGAAATTGGAAAAAAAATGTGTTGATTGGTCTAATATCAGATCAAACCAAATGGTGTCCAAAGAGAAATCTTGTGATAATCTTATTGTTTACTGTTCAGCCAGAGTGTACGTGCTTGTCACCACAGTGCTGTTGAGCTTTCTGTTCTCACGCAGAAAGGCAAGTGCTGATCGATTGGCTTTGTAAACCAAGTGTGTGTGGTTTGGTTTGGTTTGGTTTGGACTGTTATTCTTCAGCTCATTCGTCCAGAGAAGGCGACCTTGCTGGCCGGTTCTCTCTCCTGGCAGCATACCAACGTTGGGTTTAGTAAAATGCCTTGTTGAAATGACAGGAAGACATTTATAAATGAAAGAACAGCAAGCCAATTAGATGTCACTCACTAGTATACAGCATATCGTCGCTGTCCAATGAAAAACATGCATCTCCACTTTATGCGTTTTTCACTTTTTTTTTCCATATATGGAATGTGGGCAAAAACCTCGATCTACCCCACAGCAGTTAACATATAAATGAGCAACAAAAAGCTGACAAATCACACCGTCAATTTCGGATTTATTCTGTATGATACTCTCTATGAAAACGTGTGTTTTTTTGTTTTTTTTATGCAGCTTTTCATTGGAGCCCAACTAACTGGTTCAGTAAGATTCATTCCTGAGTTGTAGCTGCATTTTATAACAATGAGTGAACATTACAGGGTAGATCTAAATTCAACCTCCAGGGGGGAAAAAATATGATGAATGATGTACGTGCCACACAAAAATATTAATGTATGATTGCACTTTCTGAAGTAGTTATTTCAAACCCCTGTGTAAACCAAAGCAAAAATGTAAAAAGGCATTTAAGGGTGTCATATTGGCTGCGAGTTTCTGTCATCGCAAAGGGCTGTTGAGGCTCCGTCTCTTAAGTTCTCTTCAGTTTTGTAGCGCTGGTTTCAGTCCCGCTCTGTGTCTAACCTGATGTTTCGTAGAGAACGATGCACTCGGCTGCCTGCCGCTGCAGCATTTATCCCCCTGACCTCATGCCATAAACACTTTCTCCTTATGAACCTTTGAGTTGTAATTGTATAACTTGCTAATGCAGGGGAACAGTAGCTCAGAAAGGCGTGTGGTAGCTCAGCAATGTGTTGACGTGCAATTATATGAAGTTATTGAGTTAATTTATTGTTGGAGGTTATTTGATGGAATCTAATCCTTTATTTGCAGCTCTCTGTGGAGAGACAAACACCACAGTGATACATTTGAGCTCGTGAACTGTGCCATTGTGAAAGGAGATGCTGCGTTGGGTTGAAAGGCCGCTGCCTTTTTCATTTGGGCAGCACAGTAGAGAGCTGATTGATGATCGTTTTAAGTGTGGGTTTAATGAAGTGTCCATTTATCTCATTTTTAAAGAACTTGGCCTTCTTTATACCCTGGTAGAACTAATGTAGAACTAAGCGTTTTGTGGTAGCATGCAGAAGGTGGCTTCAGGCTCTTGCGTAACATGTCACACATTACACAATATTGATATCTACTCTGCACACCACACACCAGCTCCTACTATGGATGTCCCAGCTGTTGCCTGAAGCTTATTAATGTCAAATGACATGTCAGATATAGAATTACCTTCTAGAATACTTAGTTGGATGTTTAAGGGTGCAAGCATGACAAACTGGCAATAATTTGGTGGAATCACTATATTCCTGGAATGATGGGCCGAATATGGGGAGGTGAGAGTGGACTACAGGGAGATGTCATAGGTAGATAGATAAACGTAGATGTTTAGGTATGGGAGAATATTAGTGTGACTGACCTCATCCATTAAGAAGGGTGAAAGTTATGATTGTGCCCAGAGCCTGTAGTAACATCTGAAATCGGAGAGAGAAACCAGAGTGTGTGTATGTGTAAAATATATATATATATATATATACACACACACACACACTCTGGTTTCTCTCTCCGATTTCATATGTTACTATAGGCTCAACAAAAATGCTGACACAGTAAAGTAATTTACTCTGCTTCGATTTACATGGATGTCCAAATAAAATTTGTTGTTGTATGTAATAAAAGACTAGTCATCAAGAAAAAAGCAACGAGTGAAATCAATCCTCAACCACTGCGACTGAAAGTACTGAATTTGTTAAGACCACAATTAAGCAACACTCAGGTAAATGGGTCTGAACACCAAGTGGTTCTATTCCAAAGCTATAAAATGCTAAAAAGGAATCATAATAAAAGCATTTTGTACCTCTGCATATTCATATTTTTGTCCAAAGATATTAAACAACACGATGAACAATTTTGACTTCACTGGCTCAGCACACACAAATGTTTCTAGAGTTATAGAGGAGAAAGTATCAGCTCATTTTTAATTACTGATTTCTTTGCGTGTCTTTTCTAAAATGCCCAGTTGTTCAGTCAGCCTGACGCACCCATTAATTTATGTTAATGAACCATGACCCTGAATCACTGTCAGTACTACTGACTGTGTGGCCTTCACAAAAGACACACCACCCAAATGTTTGTACTGCCAAGCTGGGTGGTTCATCGTAACATTACAGTGTTATGCAAATGAGGTTCAGATACGCAATTAGTTTAAAACTTGTTTGATATGCTTGGAAGCGAGTTAATTACACACTCGCTTCTTGTGTTTCAAAACTCAGACTCTGGATAAGGTGCAGATAAAAAGCCCTATGAGATCAGGTTTGCCTCAATTTTCCATACAGTGATAGCTGAAATTGGATGCAAACAGTCATGGGGAAAGGATACGCAAATAGAACTTTAAGTCCGATAAGGCCCAGACCCAGCATAACAGCTTAAGCCAATTTAAAAAATGAGGGGTTTTTTTCCGTTTTTTTCTATCTTTTTCCAAATGCCTAGATTTTTTCTGAACATCAAAACTTTTGTCTGTTAATTACCTCAAAACACACAAAACATGAAAGTACAGGAATAAGGAGAACCTGAACTCAAAAACAGGCTATTTTTAAACTCCTTTATCACTTTTAACAAAGTTTTTATTGTACTTATTTGACATTTGAATGTACTAAGGTTCTCCCATGACTGAACGTGTGGGCTTTTCTGCTCGCAGTGTCTGGGTGTCATTAGTTATGTCATCACGATAAGGTGATAAGTGGGTAATCATGGTGTGCTTGACTGCTTGCTGACTTGGCTCTGCGCGTGTGTGTGTGTGTGTGTGTGTGTGTGTGTGTGTGTGTGTGTGTGTGTGTGTGTGTGTGTGTGTGTGTGTGTGTGTGATGGGGGGTCAGGTGTTGCTTGTGAGTAGCAGCCGGCACCCGGATCAGTGGATCGTTCCAGGAGGTGGGATGGAGCCAGAGGAAGAGCCGGGTGGAGCTGCTGTGAGAGAGGTCTATGAAGAGGTGAGCTCACCTCACATACAAACACATGTCCGTCGTTTCAGTTCGTTAAGAAAGTGTGATTCCTATTAAATGTATATTCATGAACTCCATGACATGCTGCCAAAATGATTTTTTTTCTTCCTTCCTCACTCCAAATACCATTTCACAGTGCCTGTCAATATCACATTTCATTTTTCTGTTTATTGCTGTGCGAAAACATGATTGGAATGTCGAAATTTAAACTGGCGCCAAGCCATTCGTATTTGTCTTGTACTAAAAATAGACGAGCTCATATTTCCAGGGAACATTCCTTGAATATTACTGACTTAATGTCACATACTTGTTGGCAACTTGGTACTGACAATTTTCTTAAGGGTGTGTTATTGCAACAGAATACTCCAACACTGACCACAGCCATGAAAACTACTCGGAGCTAAGCATATGGCATGCTTTCCCTGTAAAACTGCATTCCTGTGAACATTTGCCTACACCTTCAGAACCGTTTTAGAAGCTTTAGGTATGAGAGTCACGGTTATATGATACCACCAGCGCTATGGGTTCACCAGCCACCAGTACTTATCCTTAACAACTAATGATTACAACTTAATGACCCTTCAGTTTGTGTCTCTGCGCTTTAGGTTTAGGAAGTGTACTGATAATGGTTTTGTAGTTGATTACAGTGAAAGGCTGTGGTTGTCATGCTGTCCCAAGGGGCCTCCCTTATCTGTTGACAACTGTGAGACATGGAGGTGACATTTGGAGTCAGTGTGCAGTTATCATTGGCTTCCTCGGTTTGGAAGAAGACATTTCCTTAAACAAGCATGAGGGAGTCACTGCCAGTGTCCAGTGACTGCCTCCATTTGAGTGTAGCATCTTCAGTGTGCTGTGAAAACGTACCAAGCCGCCGATATTTGCTGCTGAAGGTCTCCCTCTTTAATTTGTTAATTTGTGGAGTAGTGGTAGGCAGATTTTCTGAGCATGGGTTTTCTGGGCACTTCACATTTTGTCCATATTTCTAAAACACCGATCAGATGCATGTTTCATAACGACAAGAGACAGACCAATTATAGAGTCTCTAAATAACAAGCAGTGGGGCTCCTGAGTGGTGCAATCGGTTTAGAAGGCTACATCCTTTTGCCTCAAGATGTCAAGATGATGCTGCAGTCTTCATGGCTGGGAGTCTGAGAGCAACTGGCATCTCCCAGCTCACATACACAGAATTGTCCACTTGGCATTCTCTTCCCAGGTTGGGCCTTAAATTTGGACCATATGATGGAGAACTGATATGGATGGAAATTGGGGTCAAACTGTCATAACTAATATCTAGTTCGCTATTAGACATTTTGTTGTTTTAAAATTAAAAAAAAAAATATATATATACAGTCAAGCCGGAAAGTCTGCACACCCCTTTCACCTTCTCCACGTTTCATTAGAATAGAATAGAATAGAAAGCTCCTTACATTCATTACATTACATTACAGACATGTACATTACATTACATTACATTACAGACTTATTCTACAGTAGATTGAGCTCATTTTTTGCCTCAAACATCTACACACAATAGCCAATAATGACGAAGTGAAAACAGGTTGTTAGAAAATATGCAAT